>JADWOT020001512.1:0-21000 GCA_036345935.2 Taenia hydatigena | reverse complement strand
ATTAGTGGTGCTGACCCTTGTAGCATCAAACTTCCCTGCCATTAGTAAAGGAATGTAAAAGACACATGCTTTTTTAGCAACACAACGTGCTTTTTGACTTGCTTTTATCAGCAGATTTTCTTTGGATGGTGCCAAATCGCAACTTAATTCAACGGTGTCTGATTCCTTGCATGATGCTTGTTGACTGTGTAGACGACGTTACTTCTTAAGGTCGTAAAGTGCAAACAGGCATGCATGAAGTTGGGCGTGATTGCGGTGAGTAATTCTAGTGTATTGACCTGCCTTATTGAATTTGATTTTAAGGGTTTAACAAGCATTAGGCATCGCTGCGTTTGATCGCATTAATTCTGCTTACTCAAGTGTCGAGATTTCCCGCTTTTCCGACCACATAATTAAAGCATCCTTGATATTCGTCTAGCATTACAGGTACTGCACCAGGACCATGCCACCTTAAAAGTAAGAGTGAAACTAAGGGTTATGCATGCATTCCATTCGCGAGATCAGCAACTGTGAATAACACCACCAGCCGACAGGACGCTTTCCACTACGGATTGACAAGTAAGGTTGACACATTCTTGAGTTAGTCGAAATTGTACGAACCCCTGAATGACACTGCACGTAATTACCTTTCCGATCCTCACAATCCTAACCAGTCCGAAGACTCAAGTCACTTCATGTTTCGCCTCTATTAGTTATGCACATTGTTCGTAAGATAGTGGCATCAACATAGTTCAACTTGGCAAATGATTCATGTCGCCTTGGTACTTCAGTCAAGTGAAGGTATTCGTACATTGCCTTGCCATTCGACGTATTGCATGTGGCATCATTATGTGCAATGCAATCCACGAAAGCGCGCCTTTGGGTGTGTAATCGCCAAGGCGCGTTTCATTGGATAAGATGGAATTCGGTGGGAGCAGATTGGTAGCACAACTGGCGAAACTAACTCAAAAAGTGCACTTCACGAACCAATAACTGAAACGACAATGCTAGCGATTTCAGCAGGACATTGTAAATTAATGTTGTTGCACGCACAGTTTTAAGTTCAAAATGTTGTCACCTTAACCTCGCATGTGATCGAATGCAGGTAACATTCCCTTATCACAATATCGTTTAGAATTGATTTTAGATCCATTTTTGATGCATAGCTGTTTACTTCTCCCTGTGAATCGAAGGACAACACTTGACACTCAATGACGCATAATATCAATAGGGACATTTTGCACGTGACCAATGTTGGATTTTTTTCAAACTTCGACACATGCCTTTGTGGCCTTCTTCTCGATGATTTAGTCTGTTGGCACTAAGCTGTCAAATTTCATCATTGGTCCATAAATGCTAGCTCTATTTGTCAATGTACCAGAAAGTTTGCAAATTTTTTAAGTTACTGCAGAATATTACACTGAAACTTTAGCAAAGCAGTGCATCGACTCTAATGGCGATATTATGACAGGTTTTCTAATAGTTTAAGGTATCCACAAACTAGATGTCACTGAACAGTCATTCGCACTACTTGACATCATTGTTCACCTGGATGCAGTTCATTCCAAGGAATGTAAACGTGATTATGGTGATTGAGAAAGAGGCAACTGATATTTTGTACCTTAGTTTATTAAATTGTTAGTGTTAGCAGCTGGATTTTCTAGCAACTCTTATTATTTGGGCTTACTATTTAAAGTGGATATCCGCGCCACTGTGTTTCATATACCCATGCATGCTTTAGCCAGGAAATTTTTCTTAACTTATCACTGATTGTGTCTCCGCGAGTAGAAGTTTAACAACTCAGCTATCGCTTTTCTCTCCACCGTGAATGCAACGATGACCGTATAACGTCTGCCACGTTGGAGCCAGTGTGAGTGGTTCAAATTGACCTCCATCCAATCATGCATTGGTAATGTGATCCTGCACGAAATTATCCGAGCATGGTGGTGAACCTGTTACCACTGAAGCAAATTCTCTATGGCTTGAAGGGCTACTCGTTTGCTTAATAACTGCTATCAACTTGCTCCCCATGCAGTGGTGAGCATTGGTGTGTTGAATTATCAGGGTGGTCGAATCAACTTGAAGTAACGGATCGAAAAATCCTCTTCATTGCTAATTCTATTTTTACTTAATAATTGCAGGATGGAGGTTTTAACTCAGGTGACTATAATGAATACTATCTGACGGCGTGGAAGTCCCCAAGATGACTAGCGAACCCGGTACATTATGGCGTCTTCTTTGATAAGTGTTTTCTCATTCTTTACTGTACTGCCCTTTAACTGCCTTGAAGTCACCAAAATCAAACTTATCAAATCATTTGGTAAGAAGGAACACGTTTTACTACCACCTGACCCTCATTTACTGAATACCATGCTAAAACTAGACAAAAAGCTGGCTTTCGCTTTAACCTTCGGACCAATTTACACCTCAAATGATTTAGCCAATGAGTACGGGAAATCAATGCGAGAACAGCAAGAAGTACCGCATCGAAACGGACGCATAATATCGAGTTTCTCTTAGCTCGGTAGGGATAAAATTTCAAGTAATAACCTCGGAAACATTATTGGAATTCAGCTATTCGAACCCGCTAGACGCTTGACAACGACGAAGGATAGGCTGCATGCCGTGAACAAACTGCGGTTCGGAATTTCTATGAGCATGCTGGTTAGTGATCACGACGCAAAATCGGAACCAACAGCACTTAGAATGATTAGTCTAGAACCGGTGATTCCATACAATGCGGGTCATCTCGCTGGGTGGTCTGAACACAAGTTCAGAGCAGGCTGCAATCGCCCGTATTTAACAATCAGGCAGCAGTCTCAATACTTTGAAATTTTAGCACTACACTGGATACATGACGCACAGCATTAGCAATAGGAAATAGGAAGCCATAAACAAGTAACACCCCGATAAGGGCAGTCTTCAATGCAATTCAGCAAGCTTTAAAAAGGAGAAAAATATTTTGGCCAGATAAAGGTCTGGTTTAATTTAATCAACATTTGTAATAGGAAGGAGAAGACTTGCAGTTTGGGCATAGCAGGCGTTTCAAAATCCATTCCCTTCCTTTCCTTCAACACAACGACCACAAGTGTCTGGACCCCCGATACCATACTGGCGGGCACGTCACCAACTTCATAGCCGCACCGAAAGGCACCGAGGAAGCAGTGGGGACAGCGAAACCATCAGCATTGGTGCCCTCGATTTCAGGAGCACTAAGAGTCATCAGTGATTCGGTAGCAGCACTGACCTGCTACTTCTCAATGCCATCATAGATCCACGCCATCGAAACGAAGTAGAGTTGGTGAGCAAGAGTCGTAAATTGAATGAGGAATTCGGTCAAAGAGACACACAGTGGGAAAGACGAGGCCAAAGACACGATGAATGTGCGCATCCAACAATGCGGCATAGGGAGACTGAGATGTGGAGGAGATTGATAGCGATCCCGAGTTGACAGTCCCAATGATGATACCGCAGTAAGACGTGCAAGGTGGCATAGACCTGTTGGTTCAATGGCTAAGTGTCGATCACTACCTTTGCCGCATCGCACTCCTTGTCTGTGAGGGAGGGGAGGATGACGGTAAAGTGAAGATTAGTTAGTCTGTTGTAACGAAAAGGAAAACACGTTCGAGAATGGGCATTAGACCCATTTGCGATAATCAACCCATCAGGCACATGTAACTTTGGCAAGCAGAGGACGAGCGCTTACCGCAGCTCCTACAAGGCGGCAAAATCACCAAGACCTCAGCTGTAACCACGACCGAGAAAAGGGATGAGGAAGGAATCAGTTTCGTGTCACCCAGAGTCGCACCGAGGCCGCGACCTTTTAGGCGTTCGTATTCACGCATATACTCGATGTCGTGAGACTACAGTTCCCCGCCTCATGGACGACAAGATTCATGGACAAAGAGCGCCAACTCTTTCGACGCACCAATGACTGCATCGCTCAGAGGAGGCATTTACCCTGTCATGAAAACGAAGAAATTATGTCCTTCCAGCTTCTCGACATACGCAGCTACTTTTGTTATGGCATTGGCTGGACGCTCTAAAAGCATGTGATTTGCCCAGGGAGGAATCAAATACCCACATAAAAAACTCATTTGATATTACGGTGAGGAAGTAAAGCACTGACTCATTATTTCGGTATTCTCGAGTCCAAATTATTTCGCGTCTTTTCTCACACCTACGCTGAGACGATTTTTGGTATTATGCCATCACTCGTTGCACCAAAACCGGTCCGCCACCATCACAACGGTCAAAAATCTTCCTTTTCTCACTGAAATTAGCATGCAATTTTTCATTTTCACTTGTCATTGAAACCGGGAATTCATTCATCGACTGCAGCACGGGAAAGGAGGTCCTACGAAGCGCCATCTGATAAGTGGACCCTCACGTTCGACTGCTGCAATAACTAAAATTCACAGTTTTGAGCTTAGCCTTGTGCTGGAGAATACTTCGACAGCACTAAAGTAACGAACCCGTCAATTCGATATGCGACTTCTTGCCAACAAATAGAAAACTGGTAGCCAGTACAAAAAATACGACCCTCCACCTTTCGTCAAAATTTGAAAAAGACTTTAAACAGCCATGATTAACTGACACCGCCCAAATGTTAAAGTACTCAAGGCAAATAGACGCAGTCAGCACCAACATTTAACTAAATGACCAAATAGAACTCGAGTATTTCATCACCAGGATTACACAAACCATGGATTCAACAAGCCTCGAAAGGCACTAGCCACACTTTCGAGTCAATATATATGTTTGTTTGTGTGCATGCATGAAATGCGTCGAAAATTTTAGTAGTAGATACTCACATACCTGCATTCATCAGGGTGAGTCGCAACCCATGCACAACCACGACCAGACAAAAGTCCAAACTTTCATATATGCCGCTAAATACACGAAAAGGGCATTGGGTACTAATAAAGCAAGGTGACATTCACAGCACTCATTTTCAAATTTAGAGATCACATCATGAGAATTTTTAACCTGCGAATTGGAAACAAATATAAACTTGTTTGGCGAGCACAATATTTTGTAAGACATGGGCACGAGATATTAACCACGATATTTATTAGTTCTGATGATTTTCGGAACATAGACCGGTTAATAATAAGTCAAATTCTAGAATTTTTGTCATGGTTTCAGAAATTTTTGCGTGCGCGATCTTTTGCTTTGTTCTTAATCTTCCTTCGGGTCGCACAAGTCGAAATTGATAGAATAGTTTATTACACATGTTTCTTTAAATGTACCTTTCAGACGAGAGGCAGGAGCGTATCTTGAATCCATCAGCGCTGATCGAGGCTATCTCACGACCCCAATTTGGTGTGCCACCGATCCATCCTTTTGTCTAAGGCAGTATAAATGCCTCAGAGCGTTTATACCATACTTATATCCCTTAAATGTGCTTTGTAGGCCAAAGGTGGAAGAATAATTTTAACCTGGTTGTAGAGTCCGTGGTTGCTCCTTGGAGGCAAATATATCCTTGGCACAGACTTCCTAGTATTGTTATTCTATATATGCCTTCAACATCTAATAATAATACGAGCGGAAGAATGGAAGAGAAGGAAAGGGAAAAACCGTCTAAAATTTCAACCTTCGAGTATTCGGCTTAGTCGCAGGGATGGGGAAGCTAGTAGTAGAGATCCCTGCACGAACTGCAGGAATATTGCCTGTGGACAGCAAAGGGCTTGACCAGTTGTTTTTAATTTAATCAAACACAAAATCACTAGGTTCTGACATTTTATTAAAAAATATTCAGCATGAAATTTGCACTTCTGTTCCTTGTCTAGTTCTTAGTCTCATTCGCGATCACTTGAGTGGTTATTGTACCTTCGTTGAGTGGAGTGGCCTCTAGGTCTTGCTAGCAACCGAAAAGTACAGTGCAGGTGTGCAACGTAATATAACCAAACAAAGCGGCAAACACATTGTTCGCTTTTTGGTAAGGTGCTAAAATATATCATCTTACAAGGATAGAGGGTTAGAAACTAAATGTCGACTTAAATCCTTACCACTAATGTGCCGATTACATTACCTCCAGATGTGGCTAAGCAGGATTCCGGAGAATAAACTTTACCAAAATAACGTGGCTTGGATACAATTACATCTCAACCATCTGATATAAAAGGCGAAAACGTTATATTGATTGCAGCGTTCCGAGACTTCCTCGAAGGCAAATGAAGGCAGAATGCCAGGGTGGAATATATATATTCAACGGACAGAGGGAAATAAGCTGCTGGCATGGCTCGGAGGCCAGCCTACGCAGCTAGGGTAATACGGCCACCTCTGTGACTTTGACCGAAACCGGTAGTACAAACCAACAAAGCACTACATTGCCCCTCTTCTCTTTCGAGCGTCGTCCCCGACGCTCTCCTTGGTACATTTTTTGCGTCAGTCATCACAACATACTCAGTGCTGCGAGAAGCACCCACGAGCTAACCATGCCAGTCGCCGACATTCGACGCTATTGAGGCGATGCTTGACACCAACGTCAGTGATCCCTCTTCACAGTGCATTGCACTTCGAGTTTTGTTTGGCTTGGAAACAAAGTTCAGAATAGGTCTTTCTGCCGACAATCAGTATGGCCGTAGGGGGGGCGTTAGCACGCCGATCTCCATAAGCAAGTATGTTAGGAGCACTCTTTGGAACAAAACTTTCCAGGTGGTCCATGGCTAGTGTCGCTTCAGTTGTTGATAGCTTTCTTGTAGAACACGAAGAAGGGGTAGATGCCGGAGGTGGACGTCACTCTTGGCCCATCCGTAGCATGTGCACTTCCTTCGCACCGCTGATTCATGCCACAGGCGGTAGAGATCGGGGTAAAACCCTATAGAGTCGGGTTCGCTTCCCGCAGCCACCAATGTAGCGTCCCGAGTCTCCCTCAAAGGAAAATGAAGGCAGAATGCCAGTGTAGAATACATATATTCAACGGACAGAAGGAAATAGGCAGCTAGAGCAATACGGCCACCTCTGTGTCCTAGGCCGAAACCAGTAGTTCCAACAAATAAAGTACGACTTTGATTGCTTGCTTTTAGGTGCCAATTACCCATGGGCATGAACCAATGCAATCCATTTTTGCTTCGTCGACAAGCCAATAATAACGGTAATCGTGCTATTACCATTGAACCAACAAAACATGCTCATTTTGAAAGTTTGGCAATTTACCATGCAAAGGGACCTACGAAAACCCTCGTAGGGTTCTGACTGCAAGCACCTTTAAGCCTGCACCAGTCAAAAGACGGAATAGAACACATTCAGAAGATCCATAAGTGGAGATTAAAAGAAGGCCCAGCATATTGGCGTAGGACGTCCCTCCAACCCAGTGTCTCCGAATCGATATTCACAATCTCCAGGTGAGCGGAGTTTGACGGAACTCACGGCTGGAGTACAACTCAACTCAGTGAGGTGAGCAGACATCACTTCAGTAATTTTGCCCTGGCGGAATAGGTGTTCACATCTGCATTAAGTTCAGCCATTGAAAAACTCACAAATTGCAGGACAGCCGTCCCAATCATCCACCGTATGGTGCCATGGTGCCTAATTGAAGCTTAAATCGAGTAAAATTTAAGGTAAGATTTGAAGGGGCGAAATGAAGTCGGTTGTTTACTGACGGTTCCAAACATCACTTATTCAGGGATTCGGACGCAATCGAGCACTTCCCTTGTACCTTATGAACATGCCCTAAAGTAGTTTGGCATGATGACTTATCAAGAAGGATTTGTAATGGCTAGAAATAATCTTTTTTTGCTAAAGTGTAGATTTTGCACTATGTTCTTGCTTCTTGCGTTTGCATTGGTAATAGAGCGAGCTTAGCACTCCATCCATATTGAACCTCTCGAACTCGCTTTCACTTAACTTTGCTCTAGCCACGGCTGCAAATTTCTTATTTATAATTCGATGAAATTTAAAATAGCTTCCTCTAATTCCAACACAAAGTGTGAATTATAGCAGGCTGGTATAATTGAAGGCAGAGAATCAAACAGCGTCGATCACTGCAAGCATCTGTTCAATCACATGATTACCAGAAGTGCAACAAAAGACTCTGCGTAAAAATCAACCTACTGGCTGTTTCATTCACTTCAATAAAGGCGCCCAAGGGCATCAAATATCTTCACATCAGGGCTAGTCGCATGGACTTGTTTGTGCTTGAGATTGGTAAGTTAAACAGGGTTGTGGAATCAGTTGATGACACCGCGAAAGGGATTCGCACACGGTAAGGCAAGTCTCACTAGGAAGTAGTGGAAGAGTATGATCACGATGGCGGGAGGTGTCGCGATGCCAGAAGTTATTGATGAAACACGAAACCGCAAAAGTGGTTCGTTTTTACTGCCTAAAGAACGGAATGACCGATTTACTATATTGGCAGACAAACATAATGCACGAATCTGCTTATTGTGTCCACCTTGAAGCATAATTTGCCGAGACTTCATCCGTAGGGTTGGAAGAGGATGGAATTGGCAATGCATAAGCTGCAGGAGATAGCATTAAAATGCTTGATTGGGAAAATTTGAAGAGAAAAGATGTTTTGGACAGATGTAAGAGCTCTTCATGATGCATGCAATTGGATGACCTACTTTCGATTGACTCAAGGCAGCACAAGTGCTGATAAGGTGTAGGCAGATGTTCGGATTCAGTCACCAGTCCAGTCTGAATCCACAAAGACAGAATTTCGATTGTGATAGGTATGCATTAGGAAGAGGTAGTGAATTCCAGGCAACTTTATTGCACTGGTTTTGCAACTCTACAGAAGTTGGCATTGTCAATATTTGGTTTGGTATCATTACAATGAATGCGCTACTTAAATTTAAAGCACTGACACCTTATTTGATACCTACAGAGGAAGTCTTTCTGTGACATAATTACACCTCTACTTCTTTGCTTTCACATGTTTGAAAGAAAGGCCAAAGTGATCAACTCCTTTATATGGCAATCACGTCTTAGCTGGCTTTCATTAGCTTTCAGCATGCACCAGCATACACCTCAGCATGAAAACATCTGAAATTGGATTTTCTGCCGGACCGCACCAATTGCGTGGCGTTGCAGCCGAGTATAATGCCAGCTGTTTCTCATTAACGGTTCTTTGACTAGACCTCCTCAAGTTGGTTTGCGACGGGCGTGATACAGGTTTTTGGTCTGTAGGACTTGTGCTTCAAGAGTGTGGGTAAGCCGCAATCAAGGGTATGCATCAACGCAATAGCAGCACTCTTAGCTGGTCTCATCGACAAATGCTCAGTTGTCATCTGCCAATCGGTAATGTAAGCCTACCGTGGGTGATGTTTTACAGTTCGCGCATTCAAGTCATTTTCCAAGTTCTATCTTCATGGCTGATTCAAAATATCTGCTTTTCTTTATAAGTTTTTCAGATGCAGCAACCACCAAAGCGCGCAGACGCATCCGCGGTCAAACACGGTCAGGCTGCAAGAAGGCCTTCAGGATGGAGGCAATTTACATTTAACGTGCATGGACCCAATGTGAGAGCTCTATTGGAATCACTCTTGCGAAAGTTCACACCTTGCGAATCTAATATTACCTTGTTAGATTAAGGCACAGCAGTTTGGTAGAGCTCAAATTCAGCCCACCTCTGTTAACACCAAGTGCTTGCCATGGAATATCCTAATGAGTCTCTAGCTAAAGTTTTGCGTCTATAGACTGCCAATGTTAAGGCTTTCATGCAAATTTACATCACTTATGGTTGCTACATCGCCTTCTTGGTAACAAATAGAAACATCCTCATACTTACTCGACGGAGCGAGTGGTGAAGATTTGATTTGGATGCAGGATGGTTTGCCTTGGAAAAAGGCTTGCATAGCTAAATAGCATTTTGAAGTTGTTGCCAACTGTCACGCAGACCTCCTGTTCGGGAAAGCCACTGTGCATTCTGAATTAAACTTTATTAACACTGATTGGATGTTAATACTGTACGAACCCATGCAATAGCTCTCTAAAACAAAAGCAGCCATGGTATAAATGTTCATCACTCCACTTTGAACCAACAATTTATTAAATTAATTCAACCCGAATGCATATCTCACCGGTCAAGTTCTCCCCTAAGACTTAAAGAGAAGGACTTGTTTTGAGAGCAAAACTTATGGATACAGAAACAGGCTACAATGGTTGCGAATGGGTGTAGCCTTTAAAGCAACTTTTGTTACCCTGTCTTTTCCGAGTGTGAAACAAGGCAGTACATTCTTGTTCGTCTTTGCTGTAATTGGACAGAGAAAGTGACGTACGCAGTCTTCCTCAGAATGCAAGGACGTTGATCTTATTTGCCAGTGATGACTCGTCTGTTCGAATGGAATTACATTTCAATTCTCTTTGGCAAAATATGTGCTATATATGACTGGACAGCATTTCATAGCAATTTCATTGAAGTCTAATCGCTTATGAGAGGTGACGCTTGCCCTTTGTCAGATTCTTTCCATTGATACATGATCCAGGTTAAGTGCATAACGGCAATCTCAATTTACCACTATTTGACCATCTACATAGATCCCATTCGGATGCGGGAGACGAGGCTGGGGAATGTAGGGGGTAAGTGTTGCATACATTTATCTAGTTTTCCACAGCGTCGTATGCCATTGTAATAATCGCATCGTAGCTAAAATCAGTCAGCAACTAGGTTTTTACGGTGTTTCCTCAGTAGAGCTAATTTGTGTGGAATTAGGAGTCTAATTTTCATGGCTTTATTCTCCTTGAGCGAAATGCTTCTAAGCGTTACCTAATTCATCTTGTCAAAAAAGGAAAATCAGTGCCAAATAAGTGCTTGCGCATGTCACCGAATAAATCCTGCTCTTTGCATTTTTCCAAATAAATGATATAGACTTATCGTTCTCTTATAATCGACACTTAAATGCGCTTAACTTGGGGCGAAAAAGCTAATTGTGATCACTAATGTCAATCGATTACTACAGCAACACGCATATACATGTACCATAAATCAGATGAACAAACTTTTAAAGTAACTTGCATAAAAGATATCACAACACAGATCCTGCCAGGCCTGTTTTGATCTCCACTCGAAGATGACATCCTTACATCAAATGCAGAAATATTTTAGATGCTTTAAGGCGGACGTGAAAATGCCGTAACTTCAAGTAATTTTACGTTTAACGTCCCCATAGACTAGTTCAAATGGTAGAGAGTGCGCATAGTGGAAGCACCCTTGCCTTTTGCACAAGATAAACACCGAGATGCTTTCACAAAAATTGTGTGAAGGGAACTTCTAGTGCTGTAAATTCCAAGAGTACGTTTCTGTAATCTGCATCAGAATTCACTTGTAAAAATAAAGCGTTTATTGCCAGCAGTGATCACTTATCACTGTGTTTGATTCTTTTCAAAGTTCCTTTTCTGTATTTAGGCTAACTTGCTTTCTCAAATCAATTAGAATTGCTCAAGTTAATGCGCATTTGTACTTCACCACTGAAAGCCGAATCAAAGATCCCACAGAAGGTCCGAACCGCACTATTTCCTACTTATTTGTCCACCCTGAGGGATAAAATAAGTGTCACGCCAAATGCCATTCTGCTGATTTCGTTGGGAGACTGTATCAAGTTCAGCAGCTGACTTAAGAGCCTTATCCATCGTCGACCACGTTTATACGCCAAATCATCATAAAAGGACATTCCATTACACATTTATTGAGTAAGGTCATATAAAACCGACAATAATATTAGTAGCCCCTTTTAGTTTATGCCAAACGCAATAAAATAACTAGTTTTGACACTAACTGGGTCAATGTTATGTAGAAGGTTAACTTGCTGATCCATAACGTAAGGCACAAGGCGCTGACCCAATAGTTATGCAGACTCATCGGCATGTCCAATCAGATGCCTCATTCTCTCATTGATCACTCCCAACCAATAATGCAAGAGTTGTGATTCATCCATTAGCGAATAAGCGCTTAGAATATGGGCAACGGACGCATCAAAGAAATGTATAAATATCAAAGCTGTGTAGTAGCAGCACCACTCAGGTCCAAATTTCGTGTTAGGGCGACACGTAGTCCTGAATCGTTCATCGTACTGCATTTCTACACGCATGAATCGTACAGCGGAATCAGCCAATTCCAACTCGAATGTTGCATCTCAAGTTCAGGAGGACAGAAGTTCCAGTGAGTGCTTCACATTTATAGTGTCCTCGTTAAATGGTATGTTCTTAGAGCTATACACTTCATTCATTTATGAAAACACTCGGTTTCTGCGTGTATCTGCCAAATTATTCCCTTTGCTGACACTTTGCTGTTTGATAATAAGATAGTGATAAACAAGATTTTAAATTCAGGTTATTTGCATGATGGCAGAATCAGCAGTCTTGCAACCAATAATGTGCTGTCGTGTCTAAATGGAAAAATTTGCCAAATCCTACTGTTTGTGTGTGCGGAATTGGCTAAGCTATCTTCTTCACTTGTTGACGTTTTGGTGGTATTCTTAAGAGAGCCACCAAGAGCGGAATGTGCCCCATCCTTTGTTTATCCACCCCAGTTTGTTAGTAGTACACACCCAGCGAAGTGACACATTTGAAACTTATTACATTTTTTGATATTTAAATGCGTGCTCCTAGGTTAGCTTACCTAAGGCAATTTTTAAGGTTGCAACTAATTTTGGTGTGGAAAAGTCATGACCGATTTCGTCAATATTAAATAGGAAGGCCAATCTACTACTGAAAGAGTGAGCATGCTATGCAAGTTTAGAAGCCGTGAAGTTAGAAAATAACTTCTATGTTTTCTTCTTCCACTGACGTCATTTTTGCCTTATTTCACAATTACATTCAATTTAAACAAAGATCATGCCTCGGAAGACCCTTTTGGCCCAAGAGAACCTAACCCGTCGAATCTTGCAGATGGAATTTCCTCAGTATCCGTAAGTACTTGGAATTGGGCTGCAGTACAACTGTGACCTATCCGTGCTTCATCGTATTTAACAATTATGATTGCATCTGATAGAACTCAGACAATTTGTCGCTAAAAGCGGCTACTGGTGTACCTTACGAAAGAAACATGGAAGCAGTTGGATCGATGCCTCTACTCAATGGCTACATGTTACCATCGAACCCAAGTTTGACTCCAGCTGTGATCTCTCTCGGTGGTCATAATATTGCACAGCTTACCACAAATTTCCAAGTAAATTGCCCCATGACCGTTACTGCTCCACTTGGTAGTGACCTCGGCCATTGTCTTCCGACGCTACAATCCGTAAGCACATTAGTTTGAGGATTAGCTAAGAAAATTATGCTTCTACTATATGCGCAAGGCCCTATTCAGTGGCCGACGACTCAAATGCTTTTGAAGGTTACATATGTAGGCGAAGGCTGAGACAAAAGGGCTGTTCTACCATTGCAGGGCCCCGCAGCAGTTGCACAAATCCCGCTAAGTGCAGCAATTGTGTCCCCAGTATGGCCGAATCCTGCAGCTGTTGCTATAACCGACAACGCTGGGTTAGCCATCAGCAACACGATTACTGCGCTAGGAGCTAATTACGAGGCCTCACAAAATAATCCCTTGGTGGTGCAGTCTAATGCATACCTCGTGGCTCAACACAACTCACAGCAACTCATGCTGCAGCAGCAACAGCAATATCTTGCTACCAGAGTACTTCAGAGCAACCAATTTTATCCGGGTTGGAATGTGCAACTTACAATGCCAAGCACTTCCTATAGCAGCACAGGTGAGTTGTTGTTTGCCGTCCTTTGCTGCGGAAGTTATGTCTTTATAGCCATTCACCATCATGCATTACTTTTAGCTACCCACCCACCTGTGTGCATCAATCCGCAGTTTGGATATGGTGAGTTTACGCTTCTTCTTTCATTTGCTCACGTTTAGAAAATCTCCTTAATGCATTATCTTCTTTTGCCTTCAACAGCATCGGCTGCTCAATACCCTGCCCAAGTTGCAAGGAAACCGGAGGGTGCTATCTTTCTCGAAACAAGGAGACATTCAATATAATTGTGAGCGAATACTTGTCTGTGTAGACGTAACACCCAATGTTGTCCAGTTTTTTCAATTGCAATAGGGCAGTGGTTTATTTAACCTTGGCAGCATTCTACAGCGACTCGTTGGAAAGCTTAATCACAGATAAAAGGAAACAAAAAAGCGAATCGAACTTTTAAAACTACATATGTGGGCAAGCTTTGGAGTGGAAAACGTCAAGTTTGGACTTCAATGATACCTTATTACTCCGAAAACATTCATAAATTTATGCTGTATATTGCAAAAATAAGGAATTAAAAAACTTTCCTTAGCGTTATTACCACACGAGGCATCGGCTCGAAGGTGGCACTCTTGCGTTCATTGAGAAGTTATGCTGGGCGTCTCAAGCAGGACATAAAGATAACGCACTGTTAGGTGTCTTTATGGTAAACGTGTTTCCCATCCTAGCTGAACGGTGGGTTGACGATATAAATGCAGCAGACTGCTGCGCAGAAATATTGATGTAATTTGACTTCCTTACCTTCTCAACTTCACCATTTGATCTCGATACCTACTTGCATGCTCTTTAGGCACTTTTTGAAGAGAAATAGGAGATCACATGCTCAGAGATTATGAAATTTGTGCATGGGATTTTAAGCGTACCGAGTACAGGGAATCGCACGGAGTGGTTACATCTTTACGAATAGGCTTATTTAAAATGCATGCAAACACGGTACACAACTACGATGTTTGCTGTTTGCAGTAACCACTGATCACTGTCTGATACTTTTTACATTGCATTTACTTATCTTACCGGATTCCGATAGATTTTCTTAGGATTCATGCCAATTGGTAAAATCGTGAGCCTTTGGATTCGTTTCTGAGGGCTGAATCATAGCTCCCACGAAACCATACTCACTGCAATTCTCTATTCTTCTGCGTGTCGGACCGCCATCATTAAGGTGTATCTTCGCCCATCCCTATAAGCTAAATTGTGTGGCGCGTTAGATATGTCACTTTGTTGATATCGCAGGTTTTCATCAACTTACATGGTCCCTTATTAAAATAAGTTCCTAATAAATTTTGCCCTAACCTGCTCTAACCTGTTCATTTTTATCTCCTACAAGAGTGCAGTGGATTGGACCTGGTTAACCTGAATTCGTCATTTTGACAAGTGATAAGTGTGAATGTGTTTCTAGACAGAGCTACTAAGCAATGCAGAAGTGCGTATAAGATTATATGCCTTAAAAATTTCCACGTTCTATGTTGAACGCAGTGCGGCCATTTACAAAGCTGTAGGTGCACAGAGTACGATACATGGGATTGATGGATAGGCTTTGGGAGGGAAGAGTTTACAGGTTCAGCTAAGGTGCTCCGGGGGCAGAACTTTTTTTGCGCTACAGATCTTACAGACTGTTAATACTCCTAGCATAATGGTTTTAAAATATCGTTTTGTTATAGCAGCCGATCAAAATGATGTATCTTGCCTTTACCTTTGTCTAGTGGACGACCGATTTACCTTGCAGCCCTTTCCTCTAGTCCTTGCCGATTTCGTGACCTAATTTAAGCGCTATCGTATTGTCATTAATCTACTATGCACAAAGTTTCAATTTTAATAACAGTTTCATGAGATTCTTTTGCTTTGGCACCTCATTTTAGATGTCACCTCTGAGTGTCTGTGTGGTTATCATTTAGGTGTGTGGCGTTCGCTATCGCTAGTGTGTTGCATGACTGCCGGTCCGAGTAATATTTGGGTGGTTTTGCTTTAACTATTGCTCTTGCTTTGATACATTCAACACGGCTCCCAGCATTTAGAGTTAATCTGCATGCAGATTTTATTCATGCCTTTGTGCATCATTTGGTTAATGCAGCGTTCTACCTGATTGATCGCGTCGCCATGTTTTAGTCATTCGCCGACTTACAATTGTTTTTTTCTGTTGCTTTATGAAGTTGGCATGTTATTTGTATTCCAAAAAGAGCATCAAGTGCATTTAAATAAGGCTGCAGGAAGGTGCACAAGCTCTGTCCTTTGTACAAGATAATCAGTTAAATGCATGAGGTGTGGTTTTACAACGTGCAGGAGGCGAACTAAGATAAGGGTTGCAGTTTTTGATATTTAATTTATCAGACGATGGGGCTAACTTAGGTTACAACTAATCACATTTGGTGGATTAGGCCTCAGTAACTCCCAGCCATGACGGCAGGCAATTTTCCGTTATTACAATGGAGAGCCTGTCTGTAAAGGATGCTTTTTGTAACCTCTACTCTAAATGCGATTCGCATTAACGTGAAGAAAAGTGTAGTAACATTTCTCATTTGCATTGATGCGTAAGGTAATTAGCGATCCAAAAATGAATTCGTAACCTTTTTACGATGGTGACATGCCCAAATCGACTTTTGTCTAAGATCGCAGTAGCTCCAATGACTATGCGCAACAATGAACGAGTGCTGAGGACTACTTTTACCATTTACTTGCGACCAGCCTCCATTATGCCACTGACATTCTTTCAATAACTTACCGCTTCCGTTAGGCCGAGGTTATTGTCATTGTAACGTGCCGACCTCAAGTTGTCCAAGCCTACCATGCGATCCTGCGTCTACCCAGCCACTACCTCTGCTGCCTCACATTTTGACAGCCGGCGTTTGTACTGTCTCGCCCTCAGTAGGTGCTGCAGTCAATGTAGCAGTTAAGTGACGTAGCCTTTATTAAACTGCTAGCTAATAATTTATTTTTCGCATTTTTTTACATGGCTACATATTTAAGGCATCATAAATGCATGCCAGGGCCTTCCTTTTACGCCTTGATTCCATTCCCTTATTTTGGGCATTGAATGTAGATGGTTTGGTGTTTGCATCTCTGTATTTGTCCTTTGATTTGTTTACCTATTAAACCCCAAGTTATGAGCCCATACGCATTAAATTCCATTGCCAAGACTGCAAATGAACGCAAATATCAAATTGGGCAAAGGAATGGGCAGAAGAAACAGATCCTTGTGTAACGTTGAGCCTTAGCATTAAGGGCTCATCACAATGGCAGGGAGATATCACGTCTGCAACTCACAGATATCAACGCTTGTCACTAAATCTCTGCACGACTCATAGGACCTCGCACAATTCCACCAAAGAGAAACTGTCAGCGAGGCCGAAATAAGGATATTTGAATGTTGCCAAGTGCCTTAACTTCCCTTTATTTTGATCTGCTTTTGTGCATTACCATGGCCCTAGCTTAAATGCACCTGTTCCGATTTCGAAGCATTTCTGACCTTACTAATATACTCATCTTTGCTAGATCTGAGCTTCAGTTATGTCTGCAACTCAGTCGATTTGACTTTGTAAATTGCATTCTGTGACATTAAAAATGCAGTCAGTTATGGCGTGAATAAACATTGCACGCTGGTCGAGATGACGACGCTTTAGGTGGCATTACAACATCGTCCTGGCAACCAAACCTCAGTCTGCTTACTTACATTAGAGTATCTCTCATTGTAAGCCCAGCGATGAGTTCTAATCGAGTAACAGAACAGGGCCATGCAAGCAGATACAAAGTCGGTTAAGCGTGAACATAAGTTCTGCAGAACTGAAGAGGCACACTAGCGAGTAATCAATTCGTTGTGGAGACGTCCATCTTCTTCTCAGAGGATGTGAATGCAGATGTGGACTTGGCTTAAATGCTGACGCTTTGGATTCGCAAGTTGGAAGCAGGGTAGAGTGCTGAACATGCGACCCATCATCCTATTCTCAACGTTAACTTAATAAGAAATAGACTATGAGGTGCTTGTGGGCTTGACTGCGTTTAATTGTTGTCTTAGTCTACTGGAAATGAAAATGATGGCGTCAGTAGAGGATTTGCATAGATTAATTCTACCACATGGGTTGCCTTCTACTCCAGAGCTGGTAATGACTCTGCTAGCCTCAATGATTTTAGTACATTTTCTCACTGTTAAGCAAAGGAACCGATAGTCTTCCTTAGTTTAATGCCTACGTATTGCAATAGGGCTGAAGACCGCATAGACGCAGAGCAACGACTTCGCTCACGCGTGTGGATTGGGTTAGCGTCACATGCAAGGAGCCAGTAGGAAACACGCTCTTAACAGATTGGCTTATACTAAAGCGCGCGCCGCTGCGGTACATGGATCGGGTTGGTTTACTGGTGGCGCTGATGACTAACTTGAGCAAACAAAGTGTCCTCTCCCTACCTAAGATCAAAACTGCGCAGAGGGTTGGATTGGCTTGGAAAATTTGAGATGGGCTAAGCTAATCTATAAGACAAAGCCTGCTCTATACCTCTGACGCTGAGGCTTTACTTAATGCCTGTTATACAGCGTCTGGATGAAGTGTGATAGTGAAAAGTACCAATCACTAAAGTGCTCCCCCGATTCTATTGCCCTAGAAAATGACAGTCATCCATTTTATGGCATCAGACAAGCCCGTGCGCAAATGGTTATTCTTGAAGAATTAGCGATTGAGATGGGTTGATTCGCTTGCTGCCTAAGAAGAAAAGCATGATAAAACGGTGGGGTCCTTTTCGCACCTATCGCGATGAGAAAGTTTTGTTCACTTCTCATTATCGCTGCATTTTTTAACCGGCACGGGTAGTTTTAATACTTCATTGCAAATTTACTAGGCTTTACGAAAAATATGACGATTGCTAGAATCTGAGCAAAACAAAATCTGGACGGAATTTTTATGAGGATGTTTTAAATTCGACTGCCCTAAAGCTTTTCGGACCAGCAAAACTTGAAGCCATTTAAGTTAATGTTATCCCTGTATTCATGATACGCAACGTTATTAATAAGTAATTCAAACAAGAGCAATTTTCTAGTGTCGCAAGCCTTCACATGAAAGATTTACACGGAGACAGTCAAGCACACCCAAGAAGATGGACCACCCACAGATCATATGGCAAGTTTGCATGTGCTTGTAAGTTAGCCATTGGTATACTAATCCGTGCTAATGAGCCCTGTGTTTTTACAAAGGTTGTAATATTTGTGTTCTTTAAATGTGCCTTGTAGGCCAGAGATGGGAGGACAACGTAGTCGCTTTCCAGGATCTGAGGCGCAGTTACTGCATGTCTCCCTCCCGCTTATGATAAATATATCTGAAAATATTCAACTTTCTTATGGCAAGAGTGGTAGAAAAAAAGAGGAGGAAGGAAGAGCCGTCTACAGCGGCGGTGACAATAATATGAGGAATTATGAACAAATACCTCTACTGAGTAGCAATTAAGTAGAAATAGCGTTTCAGCTATAAGTGCAGCCGCAAAGACCGTCAGCTGGACCGAAGCGGTGAGGCTGAAGGAAGGGCTAGGCAACGTATGAATTGATATAGTTGTGGCAATGATAGACCTCATAAGCACTTTTCATGGCACACAAATGAAGCTTGTACGCCTTCAATTACCACCGGTAGGGCAGTGTTAAAACACAGCGCTTAAATTGAGCACCACTATGAAGTGGTGGCATGGAGATGGTGGTTTGAGCATGTATGCATCCATGGGATGACAAGGGTGGTTATATGCTAGAACAATGTAGAGGGAGTAAAGCCACCGCATTTCTTGATGGAGAAAGAAGAAACTATAGCTATCTTCCAAGGTAAGTTCACGAAATCCGTGACATGCAATATGCCACAGTTAGCAGCAAAGGGGAATTTTGTCGCTTCGACAAGCTGATTTAACAAAGGACTGCATATTATCTTCGTCCTCTCCAGGCCTTCCCTCAGCTCATATCAGGCACCAACTCAATTTCTGAGAATCAGAAAATATCTAAGGCGTAGTTACCATGCCGGTAACTCAGACGTCAACTTCTCATTGGCATATGCCTGAGTTTGACAATGCCAAACACTTCAAGAAAACATGGCCACGCTAAAACACTCCATTGTCTTATAAAAGAACAGCTTAATTGCGTTCCCTTTAATTTTATGGTAATGCTTTGTTTGTTTGAACTACCAGTCTTGGTCAGGGTCACAGAGGTGGCCATATTACCCTAGCTACGGAGGCTAGCCCCTTAGCTATTCCTGCAGATTAATTCCCTCTGCCCACGGAATATATATTCTATCCTGGCATTCTACCTTCTTTTGCCTCAAGGGAGCCTTTGGACGCCACAGTCATACTTTAAAATCGCCACACATACAGTACAGAAAGCAGCAAAAGAAAAGCTCAGCAAAGCGAAATCAAGAGTATGACAGGAAACTTCGATAATCATGACTAGCCGATCTTGGGACTTGTGTCGTATCAAGTGGGTACTAACTGCCATGCCTTTTTTACTCCACAGGCAGAAAGAAATCTGTAAAAACATCACGTTTGATTCTAACTCGGCCAGGTAGAATCAGTAAGCATCAATCTCAACAGATATTCTATTTACCGCACGGCTTCGGAGTTTCATTCCTTCACCTGCATGCCACTCACCACCAGGGATTAAGCACATTGGTCTACCTCCTCTTTGACGCCCTATCATGAGAGCACTGAGAACCAAAAGTACCAAACCTATTCAGTCTAGCACAGAGCCTCCTCCTACCTACCTACTAATACGCCTTCTTGTGTGTACTCACTGCTCGCTGACCACTAGTCGTCCTTCTTCCACCGCATCTTTTACACTGCAAATGATCAATTGATCCAACTGACCAAGGATCGTTTCAGCATAGGAGAGTAATTGATCAAGATGTGCAACATTGTCTTCATTGCTCTCCTGAATGCAGGAGCCATTTTAACGAAAAGGGTACCGTTGGGCAAGGTAAGTGTTTGAAAGATCTCTAAGTTTGTGTATATTTGTCAGATTGCTCCATTATTGCAAGAGGGATTCCAATGTCTATTTCATACCTAATGTTGGCCTGCGTCAAATAGTTTTGTATTAGGAAATCAAATGTACAAAAGCACTACTAAAATTTGTCTACTGCCACACCCTACATGCTAACTCATCCACGCACCCGATTATCAGTCATCAGCGGTGAGGATTTTACATAATGCTGTTCACATGAACGCTAAAAGGAGGGCTTAATTTGAGCGAAATCTCTATCAAATCATACAGTACTGCTATAGAGTGTGAAACATAGGGAAGGTGATTGGTTTCTAACTGCGGAAACAACAAAGACCTCTGTGATGACCAATCCTGCTGCTCCCTCTGAGTCGT
>JADWOT020001028.1:0-62158 GCA_036345935.2 Taenia hydatigena | reverse complement strand
GGGTATGATTTCGGTTCTGAAAATGTAACAGGGGAACCATGAGGAGATCGCAATAAAGAGGCAAAGAGGGAAGAAGAAGAAGGATTGCACTTGTCCACTATGGCCAAGCCTAGGGAAGGAAAGATATTAAGGATCGAATTGTGGCTCGATTTGGGCTACCGTAATATTTTAAGCATGGGCAGCAAAACATCCATAACTAACTTAACTGCGCACATAACTGTTGCAAATCCGCTATCACGCATTGCATCGAGTGAATGTGGCCAGTAAAATCAATGCCGGCAAAGTTTAACAAAGATGGCAGTTAAGTCAGATGAGACCCAAACTCTAATAAAATGCGTGATTCTGTACTTCGATGTAGTCAATATCGCGAATTTCTCCACCAAGTATGAGCAGTGCAATTCAGAGAGAATTTTCGAGTGATAGGTCTACAAGGCAGTGAGATGTGTGACATCATGCATTGAATGCGCGGACTCGCTGGCTAGAGAGGGCGACTTGCCGCGAAACACTTACGATTAGAAGGTGCCGTGGAAAATTAAAGTGACTGCAATGCAGTAGTTCGTAAGGACGGCAAATATGCAGGCGCTGGAGTATGGTCTTAGAGTTTATCGAAGTCAAGTGGCAGGACTGCGATGCTGCTGCCGTGTGCATAAACGGACGACTTTTCCGTTGGCTCATCTTTAGCCATTTCCCAAGCCAAGGACTATAACGCAACGCTAAAGGGGTACTCTGAGGCCTCTTTGACGTTCTTTATTTAGCAACAATTCCCCCCGCCCCCCCCCCCCAATTCTCACACTTCATAGCATGATCGAATAATTTGATAGATTTTCAAGTAAAATTCTTCTTTTCAATTTTTATGCGGGTAGCTTAATGGATATAGCAGCTTTAACAGCAATGGTTGTCAAAGTGCGAAAGTGAGTAAGAAAGGGGAAAGATGGCGCTCAAATACTTCCTCTTCTTGAAATGCTACAAGAATGATAGCGGGGACGGAATTTTGGTGCGAGAACTGCCTTTCTAAACCTAAGTGGGCAGAATATTCCGCAGCTCTATATGCTTGTATCATTTTAGCTTTCTTTGTTAAAATAGGCTCCTTTACTACCAGCTAAATCCAAACCCATCATATAATGGAAAATTTGGCATCACAACCAGCGACAAACTGAACGGCAAAGCAAAGAATTCAATAATTTGAGAAAAAAGCCAAAAATGTTGAGCTCAGCTGCGTTTTGTATCAAAATCACTATAATTACATTGCGGTTCTTACTAAAATTTTATTTCACTAACAATCTGTGCTTCACTGGATTAAAAGCAATCTTACATCTAACATTTTCTGCCTTAGGCATTGGTCTAAGCTATTAGTCAAAATTGACATCATTTGTTTATTTTCTATGGTAACAAATGCGATGAAAAGCTCTTTCGTAGGTGATACCTCTCTTTTATTGCCTTAACTTCTAGGTAAAACCCTGCAGCTGTAAAATAACTTAAATTACCCAGTATTCTAAACGTTGTTTACAGGTAAAGGCTTTGTACCAAGCCGTATAAAACAATTTGATGTGCATTGAAAGTATTTTTTTGAATGAATGCTGACTCCAAATTAATGTAAAAGAGGCCAGATAAGAAATCAGATATAGCGATTCGTTCATACCTGAGTTATATGTGAGGTAACGCCAAAGGCAGAATTCTGCTTCCGATTCGATCGCTAAGGGGGCCATGCTTAGCAAATTATGCTCTAGTCAAACGCGATGCATTCTTGTCGAATTTATGTTCCGCAAAGTTATTCCCAACAAGTATTTTTATTAATTAAGACAAGACTACAAAAAAATGTTGCATATTTTTGCAAAAAAGCATGACATTTTGATGTGGCAACTGATCTAGTTTACCGACGAGACGAAAAGCAGTTACCGCTAGTGACCTTGAAATTGATAAGCGAATTGCCTAACAGAAATACCCGTTTAATTGTACAAAATATGTGATCCGCAGTGTACTTGTGTCGTAAAAACATGACGTTTAAATTTGTTTTTTTTTGAACAATACGCAATGTATTCCAATTAGCACAGAGGATCAAATATCAAGGTTTTATAAGCCTTACTAGATCAAAAGTCTATCAATAATCATAAGCATGTGTTCATATATACAAGGAGTTGTTTATTTTTGTTTGTATCATGTGTTTTAAATAAGATGCAACAACAGCATCTCTTATGCATCATTTTCAAATAACACCACTTCATCGAATCTAGAACTGGGTCTTCCTAGCTCCACTGCAGCCATAGCCCACATTATCGATCAAATCACAGTGGCATATCGCATTCTAGACACTTTTTTGTACAAAGCCGTGCCCATGGCATTGTATGATAGGTGAAAGCGATCTTCGAATCATCAAATTTAAACATTTGTAAACATAGCTGCGGCGCTTTCCGATGAGGCAAATTCTTGTGCTTTCTCCTGTTTCATAGGCATTGAACACACATGTTCCTTAAGGAGAGTCATATGACTATTTAGGTTACGCATATTTCTACAAGTTGGTTGAGCTCTAAGGGATTATCGATTTGCATCTTTCTCTCCGTATGAGTAGCGGTGTAATTGCAGCCACATTGGCAGACTGAATTTTGACTACTCCATCTTTCCTTCTTGAGATTATTCAAGATTAAGGTTTTCACATTATTAGGAAAGTATACACAATGCATATGGCAACTGCAATGCATATTTCTATAAATATTACTTCGCTAGCTTAATTAGGAACCTAAATCCATGTAAGGTTTTGCTTCAAGTTTCCATAGCTTGTCACCTACCAGCTGATTGATAAATAGGCATACCAGCTTTAATCCCTTCTAAAAGGGTGTCTTAAGTCAACGTACGAAATCCGTTATTTTAGAATTTACTACCTAAATAAGTAAGCCTAAGGTCGAATTAGAATTTTGTTAAGAGACTAAAACTGACGTGCTACTAATGGGCCATTAGTAAAGCCAGTATTTTGACATCAAGGGATGAAATAGACGCTTGCCTTATTTGCTTACGCAATATTTTGTAATGGAATACTGTGATAGATGGAGGCAGAAGTGTTACTATTGCAGAGGTGTCACTAATGTAATGCGCATGGGTCCTCTCTATGATAGGCATTTGCGTACAATAGCTGCAAACTAATTCAACAGGCTTGATTGCCATTCCTATTTCTGTCGCTCCTGCTTAGTTTCCTTCAATCCGTTTATGCAAAAAAGTAATGGAAGTAGAGTTTTTTAGGGGAGAGGAGGTAGGCTTCTACGCAGTCCTTCCTTAGACCTACTAATCAAATGATATAGAACCGCGGCCTACAATAGCTGAAAATTGGCAATACGTGGACACCATCGTTGCAGATGAGCTGTTTCCTTTAAAGGATAATTACCCAATCCGCAAGCTTCATGCAACCAGAGGCTAAACCCAAACGTGACAATTCTCCGAGACGTCAATCAACTATTATCACCCGCTATCTGAGCATTTTTCAGCATTAGAGCGTGTATTGCTATGCAACCAGCCTCTCCCTCACACCAACAGAAGCTGAAAGTGAAGTAGTGGGGCCGGACCTCCAATGAGAATGGATTATGCCGCCAAGGCTTCCTAGTGGTTTTAGGTATTGGAATCGGTTCTTACTCATGCTTGTACAATTCAGTTATTATTCAGCATGTACAACCCCTATGTAGGATTTGAATTGTTAATCCATTGCGCATTAGTTTTGATTCAGTGCATCGCTTTACGCAGACGAAATCCGAACCTCGAATATCCCTACTTCTAACCTAAGTCGCTTACATCCCAAGCGGTGCTATTTAATAAACCTGGCAACAATCATTCTATATTATGCCCACTATTTAAAGATGAACAAGGCGCCTAATTCCATTACCACCTCCAGGTCCCCTGAAGTTGATACCACCTTGATGCGCAGGATCCTGTAGCACAGCGCATATTTAAAATCGAAACGTTTTACTTCAAAGCAACAAATAATGGCAAGTTAGAGTGATAAGTGTATTTAGGGGGCTCAGCAACACCTGACCTTTGTCATTATGATCTACACAATCATTCCACGGAAGTCACCCACTCCAGTGTCATTTTTATCTAGTTGCCACACAATTGCGCTGATACAAAAGATCAAATCTCACAGGAAGGAAGAGACATGTCTCAGTGAAGTAAAGAAGCAATGGAACCAAAATGAAATGCAGTTGGAAGTACAAATGCGATCATGAACCACTGTTACCTCCAAGCCTCAATCCGCACTAACAAGTGTACTCTCTGCCTACAACAAGGGCTTTAAGAATGTAGAAACGCACAGCATTGCGCCAAGCTTTGCAGACTCCCAACGGTTTCGCACAGCTCAACCAACTCAACCAAAATGCATAGACACTTACTTGGACGAAGCTATTCATGCACAGCTTCATAATGTTACGTCGCCATATTGGTTAGCAGGTTTAGACCAACCGAAGTTATTAGGATCTGCCGATAGGCCTCACTTCTTTGTACGATTACTATCTAGCATTCAAGGTACCTAAGAGAGCAAATTCGTCCATCAGCACTTGCCTGTCTTTTCTAGCATCATCAGCGTGATTGCAGTAGCGTAGTCATCCTCAAGACGACAATATCCTCTGATAAATCAAATGAAAGCTACTGCCTTCCTTTCAACGACAAGAATCCATTCATTCAAGGCGGTTCCTCCTTAACCTGCTGAGGTAGCAAACTTCGCCATGAAACTTAAAGTGGTTCCAACTGCGCCATTCAATAAAGGGAAGCTGTACTTACGATGCTAAAAAGGGTGCTTTGACCTGATTTTGTGGTGATCGTAAGCTAAAGTCCATCCTTAGTTAGTAAAAAAGTGAGGACCAGTGGAGCTGTGTCTAATACCACCTTTATTAGAAGTCCAAATTTTAAGGTCGTGGCGCTGTTATCTGACGGGCAATTCAGTCATGTCGCAGTTATTTACTGACCACGAATGGCGCTTTTACAAGTTAGCGCGAAAGCCATAGACAGGAGGAATGAAGCGGTTTATGCCTCTTTTTCAAAATGTATTGGGTGTGATGTGAAAGAACCGCTTGTGAAATGACGGCTGACTACCTGGTCTGCTGGATAGGGCGTCTAACTGCAGATCAGAAAAATGCTTGCAGTACCACCATATCTGTCTAATAACAAATTGCAGCAAAAAGGACGAACGAGCTGCCTACTTAAACGCTAGAGGGAGGAGCAGTAAATCTGACCAAAATTGGGAGATAAAATGTCATCGTGCCTGGTGAGAGGCTAGATTCCTCGAAATCCACTTAATCAGGTCGATGCTCTAACCTACCGATATGTCTCACCACCACCGACCATCTATCCCCATTTCCCCGGCACTCTACCACTACCAACTTCCTCCTACTCCTTCACCTTCCTACTCGCCCCTTATATTCACTTCTCATGTCCCCTCACTCTGCTTCTCCTACCCACTTTATTCGCTCCTGTTGTCACCCTCTCTACTTCGGCCTGATGCTATGATTCGTGACAGCTGAAGTGTGATCAGTGGAGATGTTCAATGCATTGGTGGACAAGGCAGCACTAGGAGAATTATGTTTAGCTGTGTCCGTGGCTCAGAGGTTAGAGCAGTTTTGAACCAGGTGAGTTTTGCCTACCTCATCGTCTCGGCTCTACCATGTCATGTCTCCTTTGCAGCTGTCCACTCCAGCGTCGTGCACTCACTTTACATCAAAACTGATGGTGCGAATGTGTGAGTGGATGAGTGGGTAGCGTTTTCAATGCTACTTTGTTTCTCTGCAAAAATTAGGTGCATAAGGAAGCTGACACTTAGAACTTTCAGTTAAAATTTGGTCTAAGCCGTGCATTTGGGGCTCTAGAGCATTTTCGTTCTGAACAGTTTTAGAAGGTCGCAACACTGCTATATTGCCTGTCTGAATGCACATTTTATCTAATAGGCGGTGAGCGGTCACGAATCCGTTGGTGAAAAGAATGACAGCAGCAACTGAGGATTAAGCGCAGTCTGAATGAGCACTGCCCTACTAACCATTTTTTATTCCTACGTGATCATTGCACTCAATGCAAAGGCCTGAAGACTGGGGTTAAAATAGAAACACCAGCCTTATAACCCTGACAGCTGAGATTGCATATCTTCCTTTCCACGAATCCCTTACTCAACCATAGTCCATCCAAACCACATAGCACACGGTCCAAAACCTATACAACGCATCGAATTTTAGCATTTGTGGGGGTTTATCGCCGCATTCTAGGGTCGATACTCCGGATGGGGTGAAGGAACCAGGCCTAAAGCACATTCCAGCGAGGATTGTGTGAAGTAAAATTAACTTACTCGTAGATGGGCCGCAGTAGCTAAGTTCGAGACATGTGAGCTCATGCGGTAATTGGGTAATTGTTGTTTGCACCCGAATATGCAAACGATTGAGTGACATGAAATGGGACAAATTGAAATAATGTTGGAACTTCGCATCTAGAAAAACAAGGATGTCCTTCGAAATGAACTCTGATATGCAGAAGAGTATGAAAATGGCTGCAATAATTAATATCTGGTAGAGTACAAGAGATTATGAGATGGCTTGGTGCACTTCCCCATGGAAGTGCAATGGATCCACTTAAATGAATTGGGCATTCATAATTGTACCGCCTGCAACATTTCTTTAAATGTCAGATTCTACTGAAATATATTCCACACATTCTTTAGTACAACAATATACCCCCAAGCAAGTAGACTGCGTGTAAAATGGCGTCTTGTTTGCTAAAGACCTATTGACAAATAAAACCTTCGTTGCTTTAAATTGTTACATGCTTTCCTCATGTTACTTCGCATGAAGGATGGAGCTATAAAAATAGCCGAAATATATAATTCCTTAAAATCGGTTAGGTTTGATTATGAATTGTAAGCATCCATAAGAATCGGATTTCTTATCATTGCACCGAAAAGATGTGGAAGCATTTCAGATGGAAGTCAGAAGATTGTGAGTAAAGCAGCTGGTAGAGACGTTTGCCCACCTGGGAGTGGAGAATTGACCTGTGAAATGAATCCGCCTCCATCCTGAATTAGCCGAGCAGAATTTAACCAGACTTGAGGCGTCAAGGTAGTCACTCATTTTTAAGCCGTGTTAGGTGGCAAATCAGTAATTTCACGTTGTAATCTATTTCGTGTCTGAATTGTTGGCGATGCATGCGATCACTAGTAACATGACAATAAAATTTGTGGTTTGGACTTCGATTTCTCGTCGGCTGAAATGTTTTCACTAAACGATTTTGTGGAACTAGGGTAATTTCAGGTACCTCTTCCTCAGTATGGCAGTTACGCACTAGCGAGGCGATTTCGCTTTAAAATATGTCCCGCAAAAGCGTAATATAAGCCTAATCAAATTTTACAGCATTGCCAATTGCGAAGAATATTATAAATGTACCTATTTTGCCAAGACATGATCGCATTATACAAATATGAAATGTTGCGATTTGGCAGATTATTCAAGCTTGCATCCGATGGCCTAGTAAAGAAATTACGCCATGTGGTGAGTCTTTATCGTGTGTTTGGCTCGTTGTCACTGCTGTGAGTTGCTATTGAGCTCTGCATTTTACCAATGGCTGCCTCTCTACAACACGTTGTAGATGTTTGCAGTAGCGCAGTTTTTTGTGGCATGTGAACAGATGAATATTAGGAGAAGGCGGACAAGCCAAGATATCTGCCATCAGAACACATCACAATTTGCCAAAGCGCTTGAAACGGTAAGACGTTAACTTGACACTCAAAATTTATTCTCTTGAGTTGATTACAGCTATTGGCTGATAAGAAATTTAAGCTTTCCATCTCCTCCATAGCAAATCGTGCAGTCCATGGGCTGTAAATGAAAGCCAATATAAAGTATTTGCCAATTTAAGGCTATATCTTGCAGCTAATGACAATCGTTAGACCGCCTTTAGTTTGGTATCATCACTGCCTTCGTTCTGCCAGAATGACTGCTGCTTGGGCATTTTCTAGATGGCAGGGTCATCACCAGACGGCCTGCATTCAAGGACCGATCCATGCAGCTGAAAAATTGACCTCACACTTGAGCGTAACAAGTGCATTGAAGAAAAATTGGGAAGCTGAGGTTTGCCATTAGATAGAGAACCAAACCGCTCAAGCCTTAATAGGCTGCATCAATACGATCTGACCTTTTGCAGTTCAGTCGCTGTTTCGAATTGGTCCATCGACAGAACTCTCGACAATTGAGTCATTGAGGCAGGGGAGATTTCCAGCAGGGTAAGCAGAGCCTGTCGTTGCAAAATATGGCATAATACATCAAAAACTGCTGTAGAGCAAATTTAGACAGCAAATGTATGCGTCATGCTACAGGCGTGCGCTTTTCATACTTTCTACTGGTTGGTGTCACCACTATCACGCCTAATTTTTGTGCACTACAAAATTGCATGCCATGGTTGTAAAGGTCGAAACCTTGTTTAGTGATAGGCGGAGTCGACATTATCAGCTGGTACACTACAAAAGTGCTTGCAAACAACTAAGGAACCGCGTGGTTGGATCAGCAATTCAGCTTCCTTCGCTTTGTTTATCGTAGGCGAGAAGAAATGAACAGCGCAATTTACCCTCGCAAAAAGGGCTCAGTCAGCCTACAAAATCAGCCAGCATAATTATCGGCAAAATTCATTATCAGCTACACCATCTTAATAAATGGAATCGTGAATATCCATATATTTAATATTCCGGGACAATTATTTCACATTGAATGGAACGCCTTAACTATGCTCTAAATACCAGCAGCCACAGACAAATATTGTGGACAAAATTAAGCACATGCAACTATTCATTTAGCGGTTGTAACAAAACGGTTGCAATGCAGACGGCCTTTATCCACCACAACTAGGCGTTTGACGTTGTCTAAATCAGTCATTTCAAGGACTGATGATTTCGTCCCGAATAATTATGGCACAACTGACTTCCAGTATTTTTTATAAAGAAATTCGCTTGAGCCAGATTATGACAAATGCAGACTTAAATACCAAAATGAGAGCATTCCTCACAGAAAAGAAAGCCATCGACTTGCTCCAATGCCACTTAAATTGCTGTCAAGAGATCAAGAGTAGCTAATTCATTAGATTAGCAAGCAATCGCAAAAAATAGCACTGCGTAATTTATGGAAAACACTACATGGTTAAAAGTTGTTGATTAACCACATACGACTTATTTGGCGGTGCACAGAAATATCAAAGAACGGTGCTAACATGAATGCAAAGTAAGTTTAGGAGAGAAAACGGGTGGGTTTGAATAGGAATTATTTTTTTTCCACCATCCGTGCTCTAAGAAGCATTTTTGAATCTCAGAAGGGGCATGGAACCCACTCAAAATTTAATTGCTTTGATTTTACATCAAGTTCATTGGCGAATACTGGAGCTAAAATACGAAAACTTGCACACTTGGTAATACAATTTGCGCACTGGAATTTTTAGTCAGTAAAGTTGCATAATAGGTTCCTGTCACTGCGAACGCGCCGTGATGGAATTTCCTTCATACTTAAATAGTGGCTTAGAAGCAGCATTTTGGTGGCATGAAAGCCTCATGCGCTGATTGTTCATTGTCAAAACACCACACCCTACTATAACAAAAGAGCTTGTGTAGTAGGCTGGCCCATTTCTCGACTATCTGTTTAGCTTCACAAGCAAATTTAATCCTTGAAGGTTGTACTCTTGCATTCAAGCATAACCTTCGGTACGTGCTGATGGCTTCGAAGACCTCCTGAACTAAAGAAAGTAGTCCGTCTTTCCATAAAACTGCAGTTTATTGTGACGTCACCGAAAACTCATGTCGCTGTATTTATGAGGCCTTTTAGAGACCTGCTCGATTTTCTTATGCTTGGCGAGTTTGCAGATAATCTCGTACAAGTCACCGATAGGATCGGATGGCAATTTTAACTCATGCGATTTGGTGGTGAATGCATAAATCAAGTCAGCAGCTAACTCTATGTCCAGTCTAAGGCAAGAATGGAAGAAGGAGGGTGGAAGAATACGATAGATAATACAGATTAAGGTGAAAGCGTAGAGGCCATCAGGTGGATGATGAGACTGGTCCAACTTGGACTCGTGCGCTGTTGGATGACCCGTTGGTACATGCCCATCATTAATGTGATCTATGGGCTGACCGCCTACTTGGATCTGCTTGACTGCCTCTATGTGAATTGTTTCATGTGGAGGCGTACAACATTAGAAAATTGATTTCTTTTTGAATTGGCACTAAGTACATTACTTCTAACAGCCAAAATATGCACAATATCCACAGTGTTTGCTGTCTTGAATGATTTCAACAAAGCCTTATTTAAGATAGCATTTTTTATCCGTTGTGAACAGAAACACGCGACATAAAGTATTTTTGCCACTTAGGAGTGCAGAACAAAATTTGATATCTTTTGTCATTGTTCCTATCTTTTTTGTGAAAAGAAGGCTATTCAGCGTGTGAGCAGTGCGAAGCAACCTTTCCGGATGGCAACCGATTAGTCCACCACGCTTATGGGGCACATCAGCGTAAGTCCACTAAGTATCAACAATGTTATCAGTTGTGCATCCCCATTGCATACAATACAGCTTTTGGTGGTATTTCAGCAAGGAAGCTGTATGGGTACCAGCAGCACAAAAAGCTCCTGGTCAGCATCATATAGTTATCATTTTTAGATTTTTGATGCAACACAGCTGTAATGCTAACTCTTCGGATCCAAATTACCATCTGACTGACGGACCCCTTGCTCTCACAGTCAAACGAAGTTAGTTGCACTCAGGGGTAAAAAGCGTACAGATGCTTGAGGATAATTCGATGGATCGCAAGATTACCTCTCCAACGAAGTGTCTAATGAAAGGGTTTTATTGTCTTGAAGGCGCCTGGTGCGTACATAGGTACATTTACTGGCTAAAACTGCTAGGACATGCAAAGGTTGAAAAATGCTGTCGTATACCGATTGCAATAAACTGCTTAATCAATCGAAATTTTATTGTGAATAGTGTTCACGAGAATAACAATTATGCTGGCAATAGTGCGATTGAAGATAGAAGGAGGTCCTTAAGTACTCGCTCGCCTAGAATCCTTTTTGTTTAACTTTAAAATTCTGCTTTTATTTAGCTCTGGTTTCTTATTTATCATTCCTTCCTACTTAATCGATTTTCACTTGAGTGGATGATCCAATAATCTCTTTACTCGCTCAAAACCTTATAAACTATCTGCGCCGTCGTTTTAGGGAAGCATAATGACCGTGGCAACAAGAAGGACACAATCAAAGCTGAAGAGGACCAAAGATTTGCTTCGCCTTAAAAAAGTCAAGGGAATTAAGAGTGCAACTCAGTTAGCTCACACGGTGTCCTTGAAGCTAATCGATTTTACACTCCTGGTCGCACACTTCCCTGTCATGAAGAGACATTTCAGTTGTGCAGATCAACACTTAGCTAGGGGTATGTTTTTCTAACAACTTGGCAAAACTTATCAGTTCAATTCGAATTCAACACAATCAGGCTGCATTTTGTTACGGTTCTGGCCTTTACTGATTGAATGTGTACATCGATTTTACATGCCTTTATCTGTGGACCCGTTTGTCTAAATGACAACGAGTCTCAGACACAGGCCAAAAACTCTTAGTAGCATGATAAGAGTGAGATTGATTACAGCGATCGACATGCGTGCATCGGCTGCGTAAGTGGGGACTGTTAGGATGATTAAGATCCAAACAAGTGCAACGTTATTCACAGGCAGAGGCATCCACTAGCGGGAATGCACTCACTTGCTACAAAACTCTCTCTTTGTTGGAGTGTAACACGCTTCTCCTCTCCAAAGATCTGCGCGCTAAATGTCAAAACATTTGACCACCTACGACAAGCGGCTATGTAGTGATTTACACTTAAAAGAAAAAATCTTTTTCGTCTAGCAATCAGCCTTCGCTTAAGTCGCGCACAACTCTTAGACTCTGCTTTACACTATGCCCATTTATTCAAGCTTCGATTTAAATAATGACTGTAAATTTTTAGACCTTCTTAAAGTAGCGGATTCTGTGCCTGGAATGGTGGCGCATCCAACAGGATTATCAAAACTAGAAACCACTGATACGAATGCTTGATCATCTGTAGAAAATAGTCACCGATTTTATTACCTTTATAAGCTCGTAATGCAATAATTATCTTGATACTAAGTGGCCTTTTCTGAAACCCTGATTTTGATTGAATTATGCTTCTTCCCTATCCCATTAAGCAGTATGTTGACCTGCGAATTGTACGAATGCAGATTTGTTTCTCAAAGCCCCCTAGTGTGAACTGCAGTCGATCTTTGTTGAATATGGCATCTGAACTCAGGAAAAAAGAGGACAGCAGAATCCCATCTAGTCGTTTATAGTTTGAAAAGACGAAAAAGTGTCAGTTTTTTACCTCTACTGTAACAAATCAACACAAACAGCATTAATTTCATATTAATAGCAGTTGTGAACCTGCGCGTGCTATGCATTCGTGGAAACTGGTTGGAATTATTTTAAAGTGTCATTTAGCCTAACTAGTGAGATGGAGGGTAGGAGGATGCGGGTGCGGAAAGAGTTGCAATAAAAGGGGAGGCTTTGTCGGTCGTCTACTCCTTGCACCATTTAATTATATGGTCATTCCAGTGGAACTGAATTAATCCGTGAGTTAGTAGGGCAAAGGGGTGAAGGTGTTAGAAGGCTGTGGGATAGAGTGTAATGAATTTGGTCATAAAATGGTAGCGCAATACACGGGGGAGAAAAGCATCATAAGCTGGAGTCATATTGCGTTGGTGTTGGGTGTTATGGTCCCTTTGTTTATGCACCGGTCTCCTTGCGTCTTCCTTATGCACTTATGAATCGAGAACTGCCGCAAGAATCGACTCAATAACAAGGATTTGAAGTTCAATTTTCGTCATTGATGGTACTAAGTGGACAATGGAGTGCAGCCATATACCACAACTATCACTGTAGGCCCCTTAAGCGCGAGTTAGACCTAATCTGCCTGCCCTACTTGAAGTGCGTACTTTGCTAATTTACGAGAGAACTGCTTCACGCACGTGACAAAAAGTAGCATCAGCCATGACCTGCTGCCACTATATACTATCACCAGTTGTCACTCGCACTGATTTCCTGCTCTCGCTGTCCTTACTACATTGACCGCGTCATATGTTACCACCTTGAAGGCTAGTCTTCAAACAGAGAAGGGTGAGACACGACGAGCCTGCATCAGCGATACCCACTGGATGCAAAAGTTACCATTAAGTGACACGGTACTTCAGTCTCAATAAAAGTGAAGTTTCCTTTTTCATTCCTGTATCCTAAGCATTCCATTTATTATGTCGGATTAAATTCGAGTATTGTGGCAACGCCTCACGCGGCCGTACTGATACACAAGGCAGGTATTTTTATCCTGCTTTCCAGATTTGCTTTAATGGGTAAATTGAATTATGTAAAGCGCATGTCCTGAAGTCACATGACTTCAATTCTTTAAAGGTTATATGCAGGTCCCTGCTATATAATTGTGCTTTCTCTGTTTCGTACAAATTTAGGCCACGGTTGCTATTTGTACGCGAATATCTTTGCAAAGTTTGTTTGCTTGATTACAATTTTTTGCGATGAGTGCTCATTGACTGCGAACCTTGTGACGAATCAGGCGATGTCTCACCCGAGGAAGAAGTGAATTCTAAAATGCTAAATAGTTATCACCAAGTCCTTTCAGTAATTTTGCCAAAATATGTGACCTAGTCCAATTTGTCCACTCCTCTCGAAACCGATAAACGCCGAATCCATTACTTCTCACTGACACAATTTATCATATTTAAGTCGCTGAAGGGTGGCAAATGGGTTTACGTTTGACAGCATAAAAAGTGGACGAAAAAGTTTTTCAACCCTACGCTATAGATAGGCTTGTCGTCATTTTGCACGGCGCTTCCTCTTTCGATGTCTGTGCAAATGATCGATTCTACCTTATAGAAATGGTTTAACTTATTTTCCAAGCCGCCTTTTATCACGGCACATTTTTGATTCGAAAAACTTTTTATGTGCCGTGGGTTCGTGCGCAGATGGCGGTCAAAGGAAAACTACCTGATTGTATTGGTCTGGATGGAGTTCAGCTCCCAGAGTTAAAGAATATATGCGCATTACTAGCCTAACTGCTTTAGACTTGGTGAAATTTTGATGGCTCTGAGAGAGTGGACTGGTCTTAATATTAAGAAGGTTAGTCTGGAAGGTAGAGGTGGTGGATTAATAATTGGATCCAATGCTGTATTTTTGCCAAAGTGTCCTTGTGGCTTTGCATGAACTCGCTTATAGAAAGTTAGTTACAAGTAGGGTTCTTCCGCACCCAGCTTAGTGGATAGCCTATTTGAGCATCTCATAAATTCCTAGCATGGCTTTACTTTCATCAAATGCAAAGAAGAAATGGAGCAGAGCCGCAAAGGACATGGTGTCGTTGCCAACTTTGGTTGCTGTGGTCACAAGGAAGCAAGGACTACAATAATATCGAGACAGTCTCCTACCGCCTTTACACGCTTATGCTAGAATGCAACCCAGGTCAAGGAGAGCACTAGGTGTGAAAGGAACCCACAGTTGCGACCCCAAAGTTCATGGCCTGGCAGCCGAAATGTGAAATCAGCATTATAACGCTGCCCCAAGACCGTTATTTAATTATGAACAAAATTCCATTAGGGCGCGTTCGCAGCGACAGGAACCTATTATGCAAATTGTATTGTCAAGTGCGCAAGTTTTCGTATTTCGCTAAAAGACTATTTCCCTATTTTGCTTGCTAATTTATAAATTCTTTGTAGTTTGAGGACGTTTGAAGTTCCTGGTAATGCAGGGTCATAAAGCTGGTAATCTGAATGGGGAATTTACCACTATACCGCAGGACTTCCCGAGCATAATTGGCAGTCCGATTGTCAGACAGGATGCAACACGTCTGTATCTAGTAGCAAAAGGCCCGTTCTGGTGGACATTGGAGTTGCCTAGCAAAAAAAGACCTATTAGCACCAGCCTGCTTTTCGTGAGTGACAAATTACTGGGAAGAGTTATTGCAGCATAGTTCCAAACTAGGATCGAAGTAACTCCAAAATTTACTTCACCTAAAGTGGTCCCACCGGAAGGCACATAGGATAATGTGTGTTCCTTGGCGTCATTGGCAGGTACGACGATTAAACTTTGTAGTTATGAGCTAGTCTTCAATGTTTGCGTGATCTTCAAGCAGAGCCAGATTCGCCAGTGCTGCAGCAGTACAAGAGGTCGCTTGTTTAACTCGTCTACTCTAGCCCTTGAATCCGGCAAGAAGGAGATTTTTCGTTAAAATCATAACAATCATTATAATTTGGTCATGCTAAGTAAAAATTTGGCGAAATATGTGCTTTGAACTCTCTTCTGACTTGCTGAAGCTAACAACTCCTTGGATGTGAGATGGCATTCGTATAACTTAATCTGGTAGCCTTGTGCCGCTCGTGTTCAGCAGTGCTAGCTGGAACCACGAATATGGAAGTAAAGGTATGCTGGATTGCTCAGATCTTGATAAGCGTTTCTTATTCACCTCAACCTAGATCCCTTTGTCATCGTTAAATTGTTAAATTGTTCAGTAGCGCAAGATTTTTTAAATTTTATTCATTACCCAATTAAAAATACTCTTCCTCAAGCAAAAGGCATGATTTCAAGATCGCTAACCTCCCTAAAGAAGTACGCAGAACAACATGCGAGTATCTTAGCTCTTTTGACATAGCAAGCATTCGCGTTGCACTTTCGGAGTGGAATTTGGTTATCCTTTCAAAAAATGAACATTCATCCATAGGCAAGCGGGGTTGGATTGACAAACATGTCTGCGCAGCTCTGTTGTCGCATTCGTAGCCATTGTCCCTCTTGAGGATAAACGAATGCATTGAACAACATTTTGAACAAATGAAATTCCATCTTCGGTTTTCATCCCTTCCTGTCCCCACGAATGCCTTTAAAAGGGTAGACTGCGTTTTAATAGAGTCCGCACTGAACACCAAAGCGCTGGCTCCTCCGGGCTTGACTCATTTAAGGCTTGTAAAGTTATCAATGAGAATAATTAATTCTACTCGCACTACTGCGGTAGACGTTAGTGTATTGCGTCTTAAACAGTCATATTTTATGTTATCAGAAAACTACAGACCCATTTTAGGCCTCTTTGAAGGCAGCGAATTTGAACGGCGTCAAGGAGAAGGAAGATCAAGGCTAGCTGATTATGACCGCGCTTTCTATGTTATTTAACTTTCATTGCTCCTGCAGCAGTGTCTGAAGGTTGGGGCTGAATTACACGACATAATGTCAAACTTGTCTCCCTATCAGACATTTGGAATTATCAAAATTGAAGACGTAGAATGCAAAAAGATTAGCAAGATGAAGTTCTTCTTAGACTATGCTAATAAACTTGGTTTCATGGATAACTCATCTCTGATGTCTGCACCAATGAAATGGCGAATGTGGTGCATTCAAGAGGATGTTATTCGGATCGCTAATTGCAGGCAGGATAAAGGATTAAGGATTGAAGAGACGGATCCCGTATCATTTAGATGGGCAAAAATGGGTGGAAAGGTGCTTTGAAAATGCGTGGAAATAAACCCTTTTCAAAAGGGAATAAATAAATTTATTGCTTGGCTAAATCTGAAACTGCAATGCCGGCGCATTAGATGGGGTTTCGTTGTAAATCGAGGGAATGACAATCGATTTAATGTACGCCTGCACAACGTAGTGTGGGGCGGCAGGCTTCGACTGAAGGATGAAAATCAAATGCTTATCAGCCTCGAGCCCTTCTTTGACTAATTGCACAAAAGGATTCTACTACTAACACTTATTGAGCACCAAGCGCTAAAGCTAACATCACCTATTTCTGATGCGAATACATTTATGCGAGCAGTCTATTTACCACTGGATACTTTCCCACCTTATCCACGTTAGAGATAGGCGTATCATTGCATTGCGAAAGCGTGCGTAGCATCAAATGATATTCAATTGGTGATCCACTAAGCTCATTATGGTCTCCCACATTTTCCTCACAAAGTCATTGCCTGATTTTTTTTACCTTTTCTCAATTCACACTGCGTTGTGTAGGAATGTTTCACTCTGATTTTAGTTTCCGCACTAAAATCCATGCGTTCACCTCCAAAGAAATGCAACCCGTTGATGCGATACAAAGAAGCAGCTGCACATAAAAATAAGCTTACGCAGTAGGGGAATGCTGTTTGATTTGCTTGTAAGTTGGTCATCTAGCCACGCGTTATGGCACCTAGCCGTGTTGCACTGCAACCTCTTGGTCGCCTTTTCACACTTTTTCCGATTACCTAGGCTATTTAGGGCCCTTCGTCTTACGTATAGCTCAAATGCACTAACCGTGGCTTAATTAATTATCTGCGCTCCTAGCCATGTTAATGAATTTAAATTTATCCGAAACCCCTATCTTAGAATGGTGTTAAGTCGAAATATCGGGAATCTAAGAAAATTCTACTACAACAAATACCTTACCCTTTCCTTTGACGAACTAACTTCAGATGTTTTGGCAGCAAACATGAAAGCGTTAACACTGCTACGGGCATCACAGTTGGCTTCGTCCGATCTTTGTCTTGATGGTTCTCGAGATAGGTATACCCGTCGCAAGAATTTGCGGTACGTCTATCACATGATTCTTTGAATTCACTTCCATAACATTCTGCTTTTCGCTTTTGAACAAAAGTGTTATGAATATTGACCAATGTGTTGATTAATTTGAGGACAACTTTGTAAGACTAAATATAATCAAAGGCAAATTACCTCATTGAAAATAATCGAAAACGGGGCCATAAATACACAGCCTTGTGCATCGCACCTGCGTGTTGCATATTCACCAAAGCAACACTTGGCGAGTAGCTTCATGTGGTGGAGTCGATCACCCTTGCCAGTTACCTACTTCCATCGACAGAAAATCGCGGCTATAAATGCAACGAGTAGCACTTTTGAGGTCACTTGTGTCCTTTTTTAGAAGTCCACTTACATAATTAATACTTTCCAATGAAATTGTCTAGCGTGTTCACTTTATTTACGCATTAACGATGCCAGATGATGATTGTGTTCTTAACAGTGAAACATTCAAAATTTTGCTCTCATATTTAAAATAAAGTTTGGTGTATCCTTTCGCAAATTTCTTCTTGGCAATGAAATTGTCACCTGTGATTCTCGGCACTGCTTTCTCTTGTAGGTAGGAAGAAAATGCGAGCCCAAACTTAAAAGGAAATTGGTCTCCAATTAAGCTTAGAGGCATGACAGCCCCTCCCTTTTAGAGGATTTGTCCCATATGTCATGTCGGTTAATATGGTTGTGTCCGCACCTTTTAGCGTTCATTCCTCAGTAAGCTATTCGTAACAATTCAAGTCCAGCAAAGTTTTAAAGGATGAAATTTGCTTCTCGACTGTTGCCAAATTATCGGTAAGTGGATGTTGTGCATGGTTTTTTTGCACATTCCTGTAAGAAGGAAAGAAACAATATTATTTTCATTGCCTCAGACAACGCCTACTGATGATATTATAGTAAAATGTGTTTAGATTTTAACTGGTCAAAAATACTAAGCAAATCTTTAGTATGCAATAACATACGGAGCAGTTGTTTTTGTCATTTATCGAATACGTGGATGTTATGACATCAGACATCACTATCACTGTTTGTGTCCAGCACCTACACTGCCACCGAGGCAAAGGATATTGCCTCACCTAACAGAGAACGTAATGCAGTGCTATGTTATTGACAGTTGCAAATGTACTAACAGCCGAACGGTATTTCTCCATATTTTCATCATGATTTACGCAAGCACGACGTACTGACCAGCAACTAATAGTAGTACATGCAACAAACGAAAAAGCTAAGGCCAACCAAAGTGGTGTTTCCAGGCTCATGCAAAAGTAGCATCATAGCAATAGTGTTGAACTATGGCAGGCGGTTAGCACGCTCTTCTCTCTATATGATCAGGCCAAAGAGAACATTACTGATCCATTTGTGGTAGTTGCGATGGGCTAGCGCCTATGCCATTGGTGACGTGAACTTTGCCAGTAATGGTGTTGCGTTCTACTAATGGGAGGAGGTTGTCATAACCCCTGAGGTAGTGGCAGGCAAGGCTGCCAAGAAGGCATCAAGGGTGAAGGTACAGAAATCAGTGAAAGAGAAAGAGAAGAGGAGGAAGATGAGTTACGCTACCTGTATTGATGGTGTCGGGCGAGGTCCATCCTGATGCGGGCACCTCCTAGAAGACGATGTGTGAAATGAACTCCTTCATGGACGATATATTTGAGCGAATTGCTACTGAGTCGATGCGGTAACGTACTGGAATGACTCGATCATTACGAGCAGAGAATTATGGGCTGTAGTACGCCTGCCACTGCTCAGCGAGTTTGCAATCCATGATCCGTTTCGAATGTGACTGTCCAACCACTTCTCTCCTCTGCACTTTGCGAGCTCAAGTTTATCATCAGCGCCACCAGTAAACCAACCCGATCCATGTACTGTAGCGGCGCGTGCTTTTGTGTAAGCCAATCAGTTAAGAGTATGTTTCCTACTGGCTCCTAGAATGTGACGCTAATCCAAGCGACACGCGTGAGCGAAGTCGTTGCTCTGCATCCATGAGGTCTTCAGCCCTATCGCAATACATTGACATTAAACGAAGGAAGACTATTTGTCCCTTTGCTTAACAGTGAGAAAACGTGCTGATATCATTGAGGCTAGCAGAGTCATTACCAGCTCTGGAGCAGAGAGCAATTTATGTGGTACAATTAATCTATGCGAATCCTACCGACGCCATCATTTTTAGTTCCAGTAAACTAGGATTTTTGTCAAATGCAGTCAAGCCCACATGCACCTTATATCCTCCCTCTCATTAAGTTAACGTTGGGCATTGATAATGAGTCGCCTGTTCAACACTCCACGCCACATCCAAAATGCGAATCAAAGCGTCAGCATGTGGGCCAAGTCTACATCTGCATTTGCATCCCTTGAGAAGAAGATGGACTTCTCCACGATGAATTGAATACCCACTAGTGTGCCTCTTCAGTTCTGCAGAATTTATGTTCACGCTTAACCGACTTTGTGTCTGCTTGCAAAACCCTGTTCTGTTACTCGATTAGAACTCATCGCTGGGCTCACAATGAGAGATACTCTAATGTGAGTAAGCAGACGGAGGTTTGGTTGCCAGGACAATGTTGTAATGCCACCTGACGCGATGTCTTCTCGACCTACAATCAGTTAGCGAGTGATGTTTGTTCACGCCATAACTGACTGCATTTTGTTATGTCACAGAATGCAATTGACAAAATCTAGTTAGAGTGCGTAATTGTTTAATTTTGCGTGACAGCTAGGTAATAAGACAAATCACCCCCAATCGCGAGAACGGCACAATCAATTGAAGTTGCAGGCATAACTGAAGCTTAGGTCTAGTAAATTTGAGTACATTAGTAAGTTTGGAAATACTTTGAGGTTGGAATATGTGTATTTAAAACAAAACTATGATAACGTACAAGAGCAGATCAACATCAAGGGAAATTTAGGCACTTGGACACTTCTCATATCATCTTATTTCGGCCTCGCTGAGAGTCCCTCTTTGGTGCAATTGTGCGAAGTCGTATGAGTCGTGCATAGAGTTATTGACAAGCGTTGATAGCTGTGAGTTGCAGACGTGGTATCTCACTGGCATCGTGATAAGCTCCTAATTCTAACGCGTAACATTACATAAGGATATGTTTTCTGTGCCTATTCCTTTGCCCACTTTGATGCTTGCGCTCATTTGCAGCCCTAGCAATGGAATTTGATGCACAAGGGGCCTATAACTTGGGGCCTAATAAATAAATAACGCAAAGTACAGATACATATAGAAGCAAAAGCTGAACCAACTACAGCAGTCAATTCGTGAGTTTAGAATCCCTAAAGCTACGTCAAACGGATGCTGCGATGTTCAATGCCGCAAGTGAGGAATTGGGATCAAGACGTAACAGGAAGGCCCTGAAATGTATTTAGGAAACCTTAAATATGTAGCCACATAAAAAGGCGCGAAAAATAAATTATTGAATAGTAGCTTAATAAAAGCTGTCACTTAACTGCTACGAATGACTGCAGCACATACTGAAGGCGAGACAGTACATACGCCGGCTGTCACAATGTAGGGCATCAGAGGTAGTGGCTGGGTAGACGCAGAATCGCATGGTAGGTTAGAGACCCCCTAGACAACCTGAAGTCAGCACGTTATAATGACAATAACCTGGGCCTAACAGAAGTGGTAAGATATCAAAGAATGTCAGTGGCATAATGGATGTCGGTCGCAAGTCAACGGTAATGGTAGTCCTCAGCGGTCGTTCATTGTTGCGCATAGTCATTGGGTCGTCCACATTACCGCACGCTGAATTGTGAGTGCATGAGTTGCAGCTGCTGCGGTCTTAGACCAAGAATCGATTTGGGCATGTCACCATCGTAAAAAGGTTACGAGTTCATTTTTGGACCGTTAATTACATTGCGCATCAATGCAAATGAGAAATTTTAATACACATTTCTTTACGATAATGCGAATCGCACAGAGAGCAGAGCCTACAAAAAGCATCCTCCACAGACAGGCCCTCTATTATTATAACGGAAAGTGGCCTACCGCTATGGCCGCATGCATTTAACATGCTGGCGCCATTAATTGGTACGAATCTTTTTGGATTTTCATGCTGATGCAAGTTTCGATGCTACATTTTCTCCTAACTGCGCACTGTCCGCCAAGAGCGGTCAGCCGTAATGTCATACAAATCTTAAAGGCTTTGAACTAATACAAGATGACAAAAAGCTTCGACCCTGCTTCCTGATAAAATGGATGCAAGGTAATCCATCAGTTGATCTTGTAACGACACATTCAAGCATTGGTCGAATCCCTTTTATGCCTAAAGGACTCGATTTGTTTCAAATATACTACCGTCAGTGGCTTATTGCGCCCCGCCAAAGGCAGTGCAAAAGTAATGCGAATGTAGTGACAAGAGCAAGGCGATCTTTTGGGACACATTAGCCCGGTTCCCGTCAACCATCTTCAGGCAGTCGAGCAATAAGGCCATATTCGGCAAATACTTTTACCGTCTAATAACAGTTTTAGCCAGTGAGATCAACTTGGATGCATTGTTCTTCACAGTGCTTCCTTTTTGCTGACACCAATGTCACTTCAAATCATGCAAGGAAATGTAGAACAGATAAAAAGTGGTACTTCGCTAAGACGACTACAACAGTCTGCATATGCTACAAGATGTAAACCCAGATCATTTTTGATTTTGCCTACTCGTTTCGCTGCACTCAAACGGCGCTTGCAAGGTTGATTAGTTCTCGTCTTTTACACTTCCGCCAGGCTCACACTAATCGATTTTCACGTCTTCTGCTTAGACCTGCGATAGAGATGGAAGTAAGTTAAGTCATATCAAATGTTAACCAAACCATACCTATGTGGGATGCTTAGCTACTAGTTTTTTTCATGGAGTCTAAGTCGCATGCTTTGCCCTCAGAGCAATGTCAGTAGCGTCAAGGCCCACTGTGTATTGAAAGTAGAGCATTCAGCGCAAACACTTCATTTTTATCTTCTAAAAAGTAACACTTCTTCGTTGCTAGTGTTCCTGCAGCTAAGTATGGAACTATGTGATGGTCAGCGAAATGTTTCTTCCATTCACTCGAGTGCCAACAGCACAAAACTCCAGATTCTGTTAATTTTTGAGAGTTTAGCGACATCGAGATTAAGCATTACCCAAAATGCAAAGGAATCTGACAACTGGCATGGATGGCTCGGCAGTACTTTATAATGGCCAACGTGACCATGAGAATAAGGACAGGTAATAGAATGTATTTTTTAGCTCCCGATCTTTGCTACAAAGTCACATTATATTTCAATAATTGTGTTTATGCCGGGTGGGCTAGCCTCTATAATGTGCCGGTTGCTGATCACAGCATGCGAGAGGATTTTGAAATGCAGCAATATTGCTAGTTTAGGGCAAGGAACGGTAAATTGGCTAGCCTGTTGAGTTGCATTTTATTGTCCAAAGTGAATGAAAATCTAGCTGATCAAAATCTACCACTCCCCTGTCTCAAGGCCTATAAGGTGTCACGCAAAAAGCTAACCTTACCTTGTCTTAACTGCTACCATTTGAACGTACACAGAATCTTTCCTTTAAGATAATGATATTTGGAACTATTTGGTTGATTAGGGACATAAGAGGGTTGCATAAATCAAAGTCTTGAGTAAGCCACTACACCGTAAGACCACGATGTCGCAGTGCTAGCGAAGATATCACTCCACTTCACTCCTTTAAGTTGTCAAATGTCTGTAGATAGCAGAGTGAAGAAAGGGAAGATAAAAGAAGGGCAAAATCACGCCGATAATGGGTTCGAATTCTTGATCACTGCATTGTAACCACGCCTCCAAATCCTCTTATCAAGCTGCAGGAGCGATCCAGCCTCCATCACCTCTCAACCATCTGCCACCTCAAACCATGCACTCACTTCAAGCACATTTAGCTTCATCCACATTATCCACAAGCATTCCTTTTAATAATGCCTTTACTCTTCTGCCTTTTATAGTCGCTACCACCGGCAGCATTTTATCGAATGAATCCACACACTTCCACACAGGATGAAAGCAAATGCGGTGTATCGCATCGCCTCTGATAGCGTGATGTGGTGCTCGACTGCATCAAAAATGCCGGCACACTAAGCAAGTGTATGAGTGCAGGTGTAATGTACCATGCGGCAGGGACTAGGGATGAGTGCTAGCAGCCAAAGCTATGAGCCGATAGAGCCAGACAGGCGGTAAGAAACAAAATCAGAACTATATAATCACAGGCGTTTGTTCTGCTCATTGCACCCCTTTCCTTCCTCACGTGATAAATCTACCATGTCCAGATCTGGATAATTTTGCAAAAGTCTAAGCAGCAGGCATAATTCTCTTGATGGGTTTAATTCTTTTCAGTGACTTTATTAAACACAAATTCCTCAAGAAGCCTACTTTGGCAGTACATAAGGCAATGCTAAATAGTTATTGAGGTGCTTGCCGTGATTTTAACGTTAGCAGAGCTGGATATTGATGTTGATAGCAGAATCACAACTAATTCTGAGTAGTAGCTTACATATTCAAAAGAGCCTCATGTTTTGAGCTGGCAAAAGATCTCATTGAAAGCTCATAGAAGGGAACGTTCTGCTTGAATTAGTTCAATTCACAATTGTCTCACCGAAACCCGCCACTGTGTGGGAACATGCTTAAGATGATTCTAAGAGAGGAGCCTGCAGCCTGAATTTTACTCCTATGCCGAGGAATTTTCCGCCTATTTCTAACTTTACGCGCGCATAATCACCTGATGTAGGTTGTTTGAGCTTAGATATTGCTGCAACAGAACAGGGAGTTTTCCTGAGTGTCGACTCCATTTTGGAGGAAGGCCTAGGTACCGGTCGGCTCTCATGCTAACTGTTTCATTTGCTTTTCGCTAAAGTGTTTCAAATGCGCAGATGGCACCAGTAAAAACCCGATGCTTTACAAGGCGTGGTGGAGGTTCCAAACTTATTCTCCTAGTCTCTTTAATGGTGCGCTGAGGACCATGACTCTTGCGAGTATCAGCACAAACTAATCAGAAAATGCTGTGTCCAATGCCATTCGTCTAATTATTTGAATGGCTGAGAGGGTTGGCAGGCGCGTGATTTGGCAGCAGACCTGTGGCATTTGCGCATGCGTGTGATTGAAGGCAATGCGATCTAGAGCTTGCTCTTCTACTAGGCAGTAATACTATGCCACATGCGTAGAATGACAACTAGGTAAAACAAACACAGAAGACTCCGTAAAGCTAAGAGAGTTGAGGGCAATTTTCCTCGAATTACAGGGGACTTTGCTATTTAGGGAGGTATGCACAACTCACTACCTCCCCTTCTATTGCCAATCTCAAGTGCTACAGGTTCTGTCTGCTCAATTAATATGCGCTTATGCGAAGCGCGAGTCAAAGCGTAAGTAAAGAAAAACGAATAGGAAAATAGTCCTTCCCTTACTCCCCTCCTTTCTCAAGAACTAGAGGGAAGGCTGTAAGCGGTATAAATTGTTGCAGCGAGTCGTCGTTCATGATATACATTTCGTTTGACGCGATGTGTTCAGACTTTGATATACTTGGTAGGTTAAATAATTTCATCGTCTCTGCTTGGATTGCATGGCACCGAGTAAAGAGACCTCACAAGGCTCTTCAAAGTGGAAGTTTCGGCATTGGTCTAAGAATTTGTGTCGCGACTAATTTTGCGATTCTCGAAGTTCGCGGAAAGAGGCCATCTCTTAAAAGATTGCATTTTCTTACCTCATGGCATTGAATTATTCACAAGTACTCTTGGACCCTGTGATAACAAGAGGTTTATGGATCTCGTAGCCAAATTTTTATTTTTAAATGCGACAAAAATGACGAATTCCACGAAAACCCATCCCACCCTCTCATCGGCTGCTATTTGTGATTTCAATTAGATAGATAACTTTGAAAGTGCTTAAACGCGTCTGGATTACACATGTCCACCACCAATTAAGGTTACGCACATTACAGAGGTCTGATGCTATTGGGCTAGTATTCCTACGACTAGCGATGGCGACAAGTGATACGTAGCACACTCTCGGCTTTCCAACGCGGTTTTTAGGTGTTACAAGACGCCTAATGCGGTCAAATCGTTAAAAATGATCTCTGAGGTTGAGGTCACGCATGTGTTTGTGTGCATGGAATTTTGGTTTTCGTGTGGTAAGATCGCTAGTGTGTCCCAATACAGCCGATATTACGGGATGACTGACCTCTAAGTTGATCAGGAGGAGGGTCAAGGAGGAACATAGAGGGAAGAGAGGGCCCGTCTTTAGCTCTCGGCATTGAGAATGGGACTAGTTCCAGCCTTCTTCATCACTCGTTGGCGGTTACTGTATTTTGGCTGCGTCGGTAATCCTAAGCCCTACTGTATGCACTATATGTGCTTCGTTTTCTTACTGCCTTCACTCATCTTCAAGGTAGCATCAGGGCCCCTCTGATCACTCACGAACATAGTAACAATGCATATTTGTGTAGAACGTTGTGTTCGTGCTATTGCTTTACATTGCTTCAACCCTGTAATTCATCTCAATGCAAAGCCACAACTTTGTACATAAGGCGCCACCATTTTGATTGTGCTAATCCTCCGCTTGATAGCAGTAAAATTACTATTCTTTTAGAAAACCACCTCTATTAGTTTAAGTTATTGCATACAAGAAGTGGATTGCTTGAATGCAATTATTTTAAGTGTTGCTGGGCATTTTGTGTACTTATTTACAAACCATGCTCAATCTAACAAAAATGAGATGAATTAAATTGACTCATTACTTCTGATGCACTTATATCCGCTGGAAAGTTGCGAAGGGCCAAAGTGTCTAAGATGCTCGATAGCAAACGCTGGCAGATGCTCATTGCCCATACTGTTATTGAGACATGGAATCGCAACATTCAAAAGACCACCACTAAATGATTTTCGTGGATTAGTAAGTAAGTACGAAGGTTCTCTGCAGGGGTGCCACTCTAATGTATCAAACTCGAGGACTGCTTAATTAAAAAAGAATTTCGCAAGAAAATTCGCTACTAATCCTAATCGATTCGTCCAACAACGACTAGCGATTCGTCCACCAATGTAGGCTTTGTGGCATGATAGAGGTTTGGGACAAAATTTTAGTGCCAGCAAGTCCGCGAACAATCTTGAGTGTCTTCTCATAAGTGGGACGATCAACTTGTGCAGGATCGTCTTTTACCCTACAGCTCACAAAAGGTGATTTAATTTGAAATCCTTTGTTTGAAGTTCAGCTGTAATTTTTGTAGGTAAACGAAGTGTAAGGAAAAGTGAAGGGGTACTTAGTTGCGATGACTTAAAGACATGGATGTTAGCCGTTTACCGGGCGTAGGGCAGAGCTTTTGCTTCAAATTCTCATTGCCTTATTTATCGCTTACCCTAAGCAGGCTAGTTTGGTCATAACATGGAAAAGTAGCATGAGTGCTAGAAACTGTCCCCTACTGATTATGTTTGCTGTGTGTACTTGCGTTCTAGGGTCAGGTAACTAAGTTTCCTTCACTAATAATTAACAACTGAATACCTCACAATAAATTCTGTTAGTTAAGTGCACCAATCCTACAAAGTGGAGTTTGCTTCACCTGTTTTGGCATCGCCTTGCAATCTATCATGCCAACTGATTCCTACTTGTCCCCTTATTTCAAGTTCTCCTTTACCTTAAAATTGGTGCACTTCTCTCCGCCTACTTGCCCTTTGCACCTGCTGCTCTCTTACGCAGCGATCATGTCCAATATATCTGCTTCGCAATCACCTCTTTGAGCGTCCTCCCTCTAATTTGCATTCTGAATAATCACTATCCACCATTGCGTGGTAAGTGCCTTAGAGACCTCTGGATGGACAGCTATTGACTAGGCTACAGTATCTGGCGTTCGAACCTCGATTTTGTGTGCTAGTTGACTGTTCTGAAGATGGATATCCAGGAGTCCGCTATTGTCTTAAGCTGCTGCAATATTAACCACCCATAGACTCAACTTCTTAGTGCCGAGATTCATGGGGAGCACAATTTCCACGCGAGCTTGACGGTTCCTACTTTGTTCGTTTTGATCCAACTAATGTGTTTCAGTCTTAGTTCGAAAGAACAAGGCATGCGAGTGCCTGAAGTTCTATATTGCAAGTTGACATTAAATACCCATCCACTCTGGCTATACTTTGGAACCCATGTTCTACGTTTTGCACTGATTCCAGGTCTGTGTTAGTGGGTTATGGAGGGGTTTCGCAAAATTTGAGATAAAAATTAGCTAAAAGACTGCAATTAGGCAAAGACTCACATTCTAACTGCTCACCCACATACGCCCACACGTATGCATGTGCATCACTCACGTAGAGGACCAAGGTCAGCGCAGGGACAGGTAATAGTGTCTTCCTTCAGCTAATTACGATCAGTCGATCTTGACTGCCACTTGCGTTGTTAAACATTGAATCATTTTGATTGCGATGTGGTGCTTGATTTAATTTATACTGTCCGTACAATGAAATGTTCTATGTCGCATCAATGGGGTGTTACCTGCATTCGTTTGCATAAATTCTGTTCCTGTTTGTTACCCGTCTGTTTCACAGCAGCTCCAATAGGTCCATGAGACCGCCACATCGTGAGCAACTAGAATTTACTGCAGAAGAATGCGCAACTTGGGTGATAAATCACGTTCAATAAGTTGGAAAAATGGTTAACGCCATCCTTACCTCTGACTGATGGATTTCGTGGTTTAATGCGTGTGTGAGTAAGTAAATGAGTGACTAAAATCGTTGAAATTAATTGTCGGCCTATAAGCAGACAGTTATTCTATAACCCTTGATAACCCTTTTATGCCTAAAAATAGAAATGTGGATGAAAACGACGATAATGTCGTCCTTGTTACATCTACATTTGATCTATTTTAGGATGTCAAAAATCCTTTTTGTATGCAGGACAAACTCCTAAGTTTTGTAAATGCATTAGAGCAAGTACCCAATCGCTTATAACATCCCCGCTAATTTGTGCATCCTTAGTAAACAATATCGAACAGCTGACTGATGCTTTATGAATGCGAGCGCCGAGGTACAAATATTGAAAAATTCTTATTAGGCTACATTTTAGCTTTATTTATTTTCTGTCAAAATACAGACATGGCAAGAGCCTATTCCACCCATGGGCGCACACCTTGCGGTTTCATTTCTGATTAATTAGATACCTAGCCGTGTTGTCGATAGTAGGTCAGACGGCGAGTACGGCTGTGTTCCCTTAACTTGCAACTAGTCGCCAGCGTCACAGCAGCGTCATCGCTTCTTCTATAGGGTTAATCGGTCATCGAGGTTCTTTTGCCTGGGAAGAATTGTTATTTTGAACTTCAGGACGAGGTGGCGAAAGCTGATAGACGAAAATGAGTTAGTTTGGCTAAACACAATTGACTTGCTGAAGTTCATAAGTAGAGAAAATGCTATGTGGCCAAACTGCGCACTTCTTCCAACACTTTACTTTAAGCGACAAATTTCACATCACCTTTCAGCCAATCTGCATAGAGCTAACCCAGACATATAAATAAATTCGGCCGTTCGCATGATACATAGGACTTATGTTCCATTGGGGCTCAAAAATTATTCCATGCCTAATAACCTTAGTTCATAAATCACTTTTGTTTTTGCATTTTTTTGACCTTCATGCCAAGAGAGAACTCTTAAAGTCATGAACGATATCTTCACACATTTTCGGTAGGCATGAGTGTGGGCCACCCATTGATAAGTACAGAACGTAATTTCAAAGAGGCAATCGGTGAGATAACTTTCCTTTTAACCAATTGCCAAGCCTGCTTTACTTAATGCATGAATATGAAATAGGATGTATCCCCGCTAATATTCCTCCGTCTTGTGGAAGAGTGAAAAGCAAAAGAGTAGTTTAAAAGGTAGGTACTGCGCTATTTTAACTAATGCCAAACTGCTATGTTCAACTCTTATCTGACTAGATATATTCTAGCGTCACCTAATGAGGCGCCAGGACTTTAATGGAACTCTCGATTATCACCACACAAAATGTTGAGCAGTCACTACCAAACATCCCGAAAGCAGGTTAACGCAGGCGGTTGGGAGCGAGAGAGGAGAATGGGCTTGAAAGTAAAAAAACCTTCTACTAACCCCATTCAAGCTGCCAGATTTTCATCAAGCCCAGCCTTCTTAGTGATCAATGTATGCGGACTTATAAGTATTCAACTCAGTGCCATTATTCAATCATGAGAGTAATACGAGACAGGGACCTCAAAAGTCAATGCGAAACTGGAACTTTTGAAACTTTGATTTAGAATGTTCTTCTTCCGATGCAAGTATCTTTAGGAATACTGTAGGCCAAGGTTTGAATTGTCATGATGGCACAAAATAGGAAAATGGGTTTCTAGATTTATTGGTGACTGCATAAACAGTGTTAAAAATCAAGAAGAGATTTACAATGTCGCAAACCGCCTCGTTGAAAGGAACTACAATGTAAAGAAAGGGAAATGGCATTGGTTAATGTAATTGTTTAAAGTGTAATTAAGCTTTGACGAGTTGAATTACTATTGGTTACTTAGCATTACCTCGCGATTACTTTGTTCGCTCTAGGCAGCAATGTAATGTGCACATTAAAAATTGAAACACTTGAAAAACACAAGCCATATAAGTGAAGGCCTAACTAATTGCATTTTAAATATTTTGGAGCTACGAAAAACTTACTGCATGCTTGCGATCCCATCAAAAAAGCGTTTTACCTCCACTCATGCAAACAAGCCTTGCCATACATCTATAGATCAAAACAGGAATAAATGTGTTGGTTTGTTATGAAAATGGGCTCGATGAGAAGGGTAACACCTACAGAATTGACAAAAACGCAAGTGCTCCATTAATGCATCCCACGTTGGACATTCCACATAGCAGTCCGTGCAGTATATGCGCCGTTCAAAGAATCCTGTTATCTGAACTGTAGTAAGACGCAATGAAATAGAAATAAAAACAGCTTTTAAATGGCAAGCAGTGAAGATTAGAGGCCTGCTTACTTACAAATATGTTCCTCGATGAAGTGATTGAGAAGGAACTCAAAACGATCAAATCGTATTCGACATTGGCAGCAAACGTTATGATTTGCGGCTACATACGAGTATTAATTTGTTTTGAATTTCCTTACATTTTTGGTGCAATAACACCAAACCACAGGTCCGGAATGCAGCGGAACATGACGGACAATGTGTAGGAATTTTAGCTATATAATTTAGAAAATGTGTAAAGAGGCGCACATTGATTCACTCAGTAGTTTCAAAACAAAGTGCTACGTCTAGAAAAAGGGCAATCTTTTGTTTGATCTCATCGATGGTTGTATAAGTATTCTCTAAGGGAATCGTGCCAGAAAAAAAGTTCCTTTACTAGCCTAAGTGATTAAAGTAAAATGCGTGAAATCTATGCAAATATGCATGTTTAATTAAAGTAAACGGCACCTACATTAATGAAAACGCATCATATGTACTCGGTATTGGATGCCGTTACCAAATATTAATGAATAAAATGGGCAGAGGCAGGAATCCATTTATCCGAACAAGTGGTTAATGAGTAAAATATTCCGGAGTAGTCCTTAAACCTTATTAAGCTCCAATCTAAGATCCGTGTATGATTATGGCTCTACGGACCACTGTTCGCGTAGTTAGGCCGTAGCCACAATGGAACGGTACTTTTAGCAAGGTTTAATGCATAATTTCGTTAGGAAAATCTCTGACAGACTTTAGACTTTGGTTCCTTTAAAAATAGCATTGAGGATTCTTGTGCTAGACAGGTTTTTGAGTATCCTAGTGAACCGCTGGATTTACCTTAAAAGTACCAAACTGTGGATTGGAAACACGCTGTCCTGCTCATTCTTGAATCACACACGGTGGCGGTGATTTCGAATTAGCAACTCAGTCGCGTGTGCTGATGATCACCTGAAGCATTTTTGTTACTAAGTATTCTCAGCACTTTTGGTAGAGTGGACTTAACTTTCCCTTTCTCCAGTATTTGTCAACGCACCCTTCATTAGTATCCTCAGAAATCTCCGACGCGATGACACTAAACACATGACATTTCTTAAAAGCAGAGCGTCAGCCTTTTTAGAAACAGATCTTTGTGGTTTCTCAGTAAGAGGGTCAGTGAAGCGGCTGCTGCACAATAATAAGCGAAAGTCAATATTTGGTTAATTAGTCAGCTCAGACAACAACGGACAAAAAGTGCTATCCGTAAATAAAAACGAGACAAGGGTGAAAATAAGGCGTCTAAATGCCACCAATAAATGCCATCATTAAAATGCGGCTAGCACTTTCGTGTAACCCACTCACAGCTGAGTTCTACGGCTGTGCATTCAATGAACCAAATGAAGTTTGAATACAATTCAAAGGCTGGAACGTGCATTTTTAATAGCCGAAACAGTACTATTGTATCTTTAAACGTTCTTTCAAATGCCGAAATTACTCCTTTAGTCGGAAAGATGTACAACCTCCTTACTTCTACACTTAGTAAAGACCATCTTAAAGGGTGACTGTATCACTGCGAAGTAATAAACAATCGAATGTCTCATACATATAATCTTCACTATCGTGCCATATGCAAGAAACATTTGGTTAGGCCTGATTATTTGAAAACATGAGAATTAATAGGAACAAGGGAGAGAGAGATTTATTTATTGTCAACTTGGTAGTCATCTTACCAGCACCATCTCATATTGATTGCCGCCAGAGATGTCACTTGTTCATGGGTTACTAAGATGCGCAATAATGTGAGGTAACTAAGAATCTGATGCCTTACGTCTTTAAGCTTTTCGTCGAGCAAGTGGGTGATTTTAGCTCTCTCTAATAATGCGAGACATGCTTTGCCGCCGCTAGAACAAGCCTCATCCTATGAGAGAACATCTCATCCTAAGCATTAAGGCACGGACCTTACTTCCCCTGATGCGATCACCGCATTAGACCGCATGTCTGAATCCACTTCTGACCACTACGAAGCAGGAACTTCTAGGCCCTTTTAAAATGTGAGGTTTCAATCCAAATGCGCCGATCTTGTTGCCTTGTTCTTGACAAAATGCAATGCTGGGCAGAAACAGAGGGTAGAGCAAGCAGGTAGATCAAATACGCGTCCCAGAATCACAAATTTTGGGTTGCTCAAAACACCAGCTCATAGTCTTTTCATTTCGTTCCCACATATTAAAGGTTAATACACAATATTTTTCTCTTTGCGGAAGAAATTAAAGTTTTTTTTGGTTCTAGCAGGCTAAATTGTAGCCTTCTAAAATGGCCGGTACGGCAAAGTGTCTTTTTTACTAACAACTTTTCACTCACTAGAATAAAAACCAATATTCATGGCTCTTTAATTAGAGCGTACCACGAAAAACAAGCATTTGATTTGCAGTGAACCCTAATCACATGACCCCACATCTCAAAACTTTGGCTCTACACGTGACCACCGCTCCTCTGGGATTTAATTGCATTAAACGTAGAAGACAAATCCAAATGTTCCCCTTGCTTGACCGTCGATTTTATCACAAGCTCTCTTGCAAGGTTTCTTGCAGCTTAATATTCTCTTCCGATGGACATACACCTACATGCTTTGCGAGTAAATGCGCATCTAACATAAGACTAGAGTTTTGCATGTACTGCTGTTGTGTTTTACCATCCTAGTCATCAATGCCTGCAAGGTCGGGTTCCCACTAAAATGCTTGACAAGTGAAGTAAAAATGTAAAGAGTCACGACGCATTGAAATATAGTTGCGTGCAGAATGGATATATTGACATTTTAGAGGTTGCAAATCATTACTACCGAATAGAAATTGACGCAAAAATGCATTGTGCTATCACATTTTGATATTGATATCGCCACTCCTAACGGCGATTGCAGCCGCACAAATACTTTGATTATGTGATAGATGTGCATCTCTTATTTTTATTCACTTATAATTGACCACAAATTTTGGGCGATGGCTTAATAAGCTGTCGCAAACAAAGCTGTCCCTAAAGCTTTTCAGGCCAGGAAAGCTTGTGGACGTTTAAGTTAATTTTAGATAGTAAATTCATTTTACGCGGTTCTATTAGTTAGTTTTATAAGCAAGAATAATTTTTGATGTTGAAAATGGAGACAGTCAAGCACACCCATGAAGATGGTCCGCCTACAGATCTCATGTCTGGTGTGCATGCATCACGCGTTAGCCGATGAAGTTGGCTGGGACCCACGCTTAACTGACGAACCCATGTTTTTACAATGGCCTTCATTTTTTCTCATTTTCTTTCATCCCTAAAGTTTCTCCTCTACTTTATGTTGGACGCAGTACTAGCCGCAGTCCTTGGCTCTGTAATTATTACCAAGACTTACCGTTTACATCGCAAAACCTATCCGCGCTATTCTAATGCTGTTACCTTATCTAATGTCTTCGCCGCAACTTACAGCATCAGACAATTACATGCTGAATTATCAACTTTGTTAAAAGGAACAAAAATTATCATGCTTCCTTGCTGTTTCTGGGGATAAACTTACTAAAGCGGTAGATGTGTCTTAATTTTCCCGACGAGAAAGCATTGTTTTGTTTGCCTTCTGCTTGGCTTTTATGTAACGATTTTGAAAATTCGAAGCCTTACTGCAAGCACGTCATACACCCTGGAGGAAAAGGAGAATGGAAACCAAGCGATAGGGAATATTGACAAGTTGTATGGCATTATTCACAATGATCTTTATTATTTCTTGACTTCTTTCATTTTTGCGTGCCCTTAGCAATCAATATTATAAACAAAAAAGAATTTTCTAGCATTACACGTCTCCACATGAAAGAGTTACACAGAGAGGGTCAAGCACACCCAAGAGGATGGTCCGCCCACATATCACATGGCTGGCGTGCATGTGCCAGCGGGTCAGCTGATGATGCACGAACCCATTTTGGCTCAGACAGATTCGCACCTGATGACCTTTGCGCCTTCACATTAACCTCCATTGTCTATCGCATTCTTTCAGCCTTCTCGTTTCGCCTTTACTTCGAGCAGGATGCAGAGTTGGCTGCTGACTTCTGTTATACATTCATTGCCTATTCACACTAGTTAGAATTGCTATCTGCTCCCATTGATGACTTATTCAGGAATAATCTAGTTTGGTTATCAGCAAATTCATCGAACTCAGGGAAACCTAACAGGCTTCTAAAGACCCCATTTAAGTAGCATCACGGGTCTTCATTGCCGTTATAATAACAAAAAGGAAAGGCCGCTTACTTCTATGTAGAATGTCTTAGAGGCGCTCGGCATGGCCCGAAGGCTATGTCCAGAGCGATTAACAGCCTCTGGAGACTAAATTTGTTTGTGTAGCTAAACAGACAGCTTAGAGAAGGGATAGACTGACGCGCAGTTTCATTCGTTCCATTAAGCCATGAACTTCTGAGAACACAATACCAAGGCATGTGATTTTATTTGATAAAAGCTGTTCTTCAGGCGTGAAACCTCAGCCGGCAAATATTAGGGCGCCTCATAGCTTGACAGGGACGAGATGACACTTTGTAGCTGTATGGCTACATACCTGCACTGAATGCTGATCTCTTTTATCCATGGTAATTGACAACTCATTTTGGCATTCATCAATGTTTATGAACTGAAATATCATAGATCGTTTAAATGTGGGTTAAATCAATTTCATAACAGCTCAATAAAGCCCAACTAACTTAAAATTTAATGCGTCAATCACCATGTTCGGATGCACAGTAAATTTCAAGCAGTAGCTGCGGTCGTTTGAACGAAAGATTAGTTCATTCCACTGGCCCATGAGTCAGGATTGACCGCATAAATTGGAAGTGATCTCAGGCAAGTGCCTAATGATCACAGGTACAAGTCTGCGGACATTGCAAAAGACGCATCCACTATGCATCGCTGAGGGCGTTTAGACGCGTGGACCCTGAAATATTATAAAAGCGTGTCTAAAGAAGAATCGTCTTTCAATTGGGTCTACTACCATTTCTGTAATGCCCGTGATAAAGATTTGACGCTGGTTGCTACTATCACTACAACCGACAAATCTACAACCACCGATTTTTTACTGCATCAATATCTCGACACGTGCCGTAAGAGGAAGCCTTCAAGTATTTGAAAATATCACAGTGGTGTATCTGGATATCGTGCATAACGGGTTCAAAGTAGAGCTACTCTCGTTAGCAATTGAAATCAATACAAGAGGCAACATTTTGGCGGCACTTGTGCATCTAAACAAATGCAGAAATTCTTTGAAGGAGGAAAACAAAAAAATACCAGTGCCAGCATAAAGCGAACTACCTAGGCAAACGGCAATAATATATAGAACGGAAGCAATCCTTCAAGAGCATGCCAGTCTACAAGTGCAAAAATTGAAACAAGTTTTGCTAAAAAAGAATACAATGCCTCACGCATGTTGTGTTAACAAAACATCAGCAAAATGAACAAAGAAAGCAATTTAGATGGTGGGATGGTGTGATGCAATATTACTTGCTGTTCAATGGTGTAGATTAGTCGAATTTTTGCATCTATCCACCAAAGCAGGCATTAACATTTTTTATCAAAGCCAGCAGCATCTATTTGGCTGAAGGAAAAAAATTGAATTTTCACGAAGGATAAGATCTGATACCAAAAGGATCACAGAACTATTAATAGCTACAAATTCGCATATGCGGAACAAGAAGAGCAATCAAAAATACGAACCTACTTTAACAAAACCTTTTTTCTTAAGCTCAAATCAAGCAGTGTCACTTTGCTTTAAGAATGTTTGTTTGTTGGTACAAACGTGCCTGATTCTACATCACAACAGCAAACCCAAAGAAGAAGATTAGCTAGGCCCTTTGGTAGCAGTGAACCATTTAATCATGCAGCACTATGCATGCTAGGATGACTTTCATTTAAGCAATGGTTTTAGCATCCATTGAAGATTATACTACGCAGAATTGCTAGTTGTTGTTCGAATGTATTGTCCAACCCAATCTTGTCGTAGCTTGGTCTACGAGAATTTTAGCACCATCTCTGGTCCTTCGCTGCGAGACGACTTAGCATTAATCTAATTTGCCGCATAAGAGAGCCAAATGGATAAAATTATGCCATTTTATCACTCAGCGTCTTGCTCCTCATGAATTTATATTTTTGTTAGCGAACAAGTGTCAACTTTTAAGGCAATTGGTGTAAATTATGGACAAAATTTAGCCCAATGAGAATAATGTCGAAGCATATGATAGGTTTGTGCGTTTGGCAAGATTGCAGTTTTACTTGGACGAACTTTTACATGAACTAATCTTTTCTGCGGTAGAGCGGTGACAGTTTCAAGTCAAGATATGCTAGAAGGCCAGATTTGGCTCACCAGCTGTCGCTTTACGCCACGAGGATTCGGCATGGCGTTGATATGCGATCCTTGCCACCTGTGAGCAGCAATTTCTCAAACTTATGCGAGGACATTAATTTGAAGCTGTACACACTAGATGTTGACGAACTAGTAACTGGTAGCAGCTGTCACATGAACAGCATTGATTCATAATAGCCATTGACTAGATTAGCGAACATTGTCAGCCGTGTGAGAAAGTTAAGAAGAGATAAAACGAACGAATGAAACTTACACAGTCTTTGTTGCTTAAGTGCCATTCTATCCTTTCTGCAAATTTGGCGCTAGAGTTTGTGCTTGGCTGTACTTAATGAGCATGGCATAAATGGGCCTTCGCAAAGCACCCCATATACATTCCACCAATGTAACTATTTTCCAGGTCAAATCTGCCGCCGTGAAAAGCGTTCCTAGTCATGCCAAAACTGGTGAATTGCACCCATTCCATACTAGCCTGCATTAACAACATTTCCTCCATCCAGACCTCCATCTGTGTGTCCCATACAAATTACAAATTGCATGGTCCCATTTTTCTCGCTTAACAAGTAAGTAAAAATTTATAGCCCTTGCAAAAGTAGGGGTGTAAAATACTTTAAAAGTGGTGGACAAATCTATCGCACAGCGGCACTATTTCGTTCCAATGCTACCCACAGCAGCCTCGGCTTCATGATCTTTCACTACTGCTACAGCTGTTAAGGCTTTGCAAAGTCTTCATTGGAACCATCATCTCAAGAACGACTGATACGTAGCAGCTCAGCGTGCCTTTAAAGTGTCCAAGTAGATTTATCAGTAGAACTTGTATTGGAGAATTAGGGTAGGTGTGGAATGAGTTCAATTTTTATGCAAGCAGTTGATGTTAACGTGCCTTCTTAACGCACAAAGGCAATTAATGTAGGCGTTGACGGAATTGAGTTTGTGTGACATAATTAAGTTAAAGATGTTAGAGTATTTTGTCAGCAAAATCGTTCCAGCTATTTATAAAGTTAATGCACTGATGGGAGCAGTTTATTCAGCTTCATGCATTCAACCATCCGACCTCTCCTAGTGTGTTAAATAGCTGCAACGATTTCGCTGATAAAATACTTCAGCATCTTCTACTCCATCATGCCATGCAAACTTTAACTTTGTTAACGCCTACATTAATTGTTTAGGTGCATTAAGAAGGGGCGTTAACATCAACCGCTTACATATAAATTGAAAACATTCCACACCTCCTTAGTTCCTTACAAAATCGTTCGATAAAACGAGATGCTTCTGGTCGCTTTCTTGAACACCTTGATCATCCTTAACGTCTTCGGTGCAGAAAATGCGGTTTTCTCAAGTGTTCGAAATCTTCTCACTACCTACACATTCGTCTCTGACCCTGGGTGCTCGCCCGATACGAAGCACTTCAGCATCGCTCACAGCGTCGCCGCAGCTGTGCACTACGTGCGCTCCTTGATGCCGGCGAACAGTGAGACAAGTTTCTTTGCTGCTCTGGAGTACATACGGGTGTCTGGCTGCTCGATGCAGGAGGCCTCGAGAGCAAGCGGGCTGTACGAAAAACCGCAAAACTTACAGGTTCGTCGTGGTAGAATTTGACAGCCCCTCGAGTAGTGCTGACACTTACGCTGAGGTGACCTTGTACGTGTGCCATGTAAACACGTCTAATCCAAGGCGAACCCATGTTATTTAACCACCAGCATCATCATACTCAATTTTGAGGTGTGGTAGAATGGTAACCACGTTACGCGACAACAGAGCTGCCTCAATTCCTAAAATCGATTTGCTTATAGAAAGAATTAGCATGGTGACATTCACTACCTCCACATTCTAACGCCCTCTCGTAACAGTATCGAATGCTGTGTTTATCCCATCCCTACTGCCCAAATAACCATCAATAAAATGGAAAAATAATCAGCGTCAGAGCTAGGTGATAGCATTTACCAATAAGGCTAACACCGCAATGTCAAAATCTAAGCAAATTCTTGGCAATACTTTTGAGTTAAAATTTAACATTAATGCATTTTTTGCCCATTTTACATTAATGCGCTCCACCTAGTTTTGTTAAGTTTATTCCATACAAATCCCTCTGCTTCCGCATTCTCATCCTTAACCAATTGTGGCACACGTCATTGCAAGCAGCGGTGGAGAGAATGAAAATATTTTATTTCACATGTACTCGTCACCAAAATGTGTTTCGGACGCATTGAAATAATTGTTTTGCAATTCTAGTAAAATGCGCCAAACTCTGCGGGGTTCAGCGTGTTACTGGGGTTTACACCCTCTACCCATCGCTGCGGTATCTGTTGTAGTTCAGCGCAAGACTATTCTACGAGGCATTCTTGTCTAACTCGTCAACAATGAATGGAGGCGCGTTGCACTGTTCTACGACTTACACACTACCACCCTCTACATTTCTGAGATATTAGATTCAATCCTATCAACACTTGGCCTCTCCCGAAACAGGCGCAGCGTACTTGAACTCTTGACTAGTGTTCATATCACATCGGCGACAAACTTTACGAGATTACTAGAGCCATTGGAAGACTATTTGGACGGTAAGCGATCACTTTGGTCCCCATGCGAGTTGCTTCCCTTCTTTACTCGCTTAAGCCTCTTATTCAGTGGCGCTGATATTAGCAGGACCAGAACTGGCAGTGAAATTCGTAGTGGGCGTTAAGAACTTCGGCAGAATCAAGCAAGGACGAATCGCACTCATGCACGTGGATCCTACGGATATGCTTACTTACGATGCCTTGCGTGCATGGGGAGCGCATTTGTCTCGAGCTGAACCCACATGGGTTGCTGGTCGTTCGCTCATCGTTGTCACAGCACTGCCCAAGGGCACCAGATACGATGAGGTGTCAATACCGCATAAGGAGGTAATCTGCATCACTTTGCCCTCATTCTACATTTCTCCTAGATTTCAACTGCACGAGGGTAACACAAATCGTGCATCCTTTAGATGATTTTGCCGTAAATAACTGCGCCACCAACATGATTTTAGTTATGAGGTGATGCACTACGAACAGGCGGTTTGCACATCTTTTTATTTGCACACACTGCCGCTTTTAAATTGACGTCTACCTGTAAAATCTTTAATACCTTAGTTAAAAGGCATCCCATAGAGCAGCGCGATGTCATAACTTCCAGGGTGAATAGGAGGAGATGAGACTGGTGTTCACACATGCAAATTCGACCATTAAATTTAACAGCAACGTATTTCAACACCCAACCTTTGTTTAATGGAGGAGGAAGAGAGCGTGGGTGCTGCCTCCAGCAGTAAACTCACTCCTACCCATGAATACATGCATGAGAGCATAGAGGATTTCTTGTGCGCTGATGAGTTGGTTTCCTCTCGGCAGCGAACCAACCTCTCAGTGGCTAGTGGTGCAGCGCTATCAATGCGACTGATTTAAGTCTAATTGCTGCAAGAAGGTGGTAGCAGTACCGCCCCCTTGCTAGTCTCTTTGAACCACTGCGCACCCTCTCACATATCAAAGTGCTTACACTGCCTTCCATCACCCTCCATTACCAAAATGAAAATGGCGATGCCTCGCAAGGCATCTTTGATCTTGCCACTTAGGTGGCTAATATTGGAGTCCAAACAAAGAGTTATGCAGACATCTTCGATCTCATTGATGTCATCCATCAACCACTAACGCTCTCATAGCCAAAGGGTACGATGAAATGGCCAGGCAATGGACGCGTACCTTAACGTACATGCTACTTACTTGCGCCTTGTGGAATTGGTATGCGATAAGAGTGAATACGGACTACCACTAGATTTCATTTCTATTTTTCTACTGATAAATCTACTTGGGTTGTTCAACGCTGGTCTCATCTACTCAGCAGTTGTGTTGGCATACAAGTAGAGCAAATTATGCATCCCCACCGATGTGATCAATTTTGGCGGATTGTGTGCAAGATCCGGCACTTTAATTCACTTAAACTCGTTTTTGTGGAAGGCGATTTTACATTCAGCGATGACGATGGAAACCCACTGGCGGATGAATGCGGTGACGTGAAAATGTTTTGGAAGAATTATATAAAAAAGAGTATTTTTAGCCTTAAAGTGTCGTTAACTGAATGGTCTATAACTTTCAGTCTCAACAAACCCTTCAGTTGCAAATGGATGCTCAACTAAATGTACATTATATCCGTGTCGGCAGCGTTAAATGTAAGTGCAGTGTGTTAATGGCTCTAGTCGTGTTCAAGTAGTGCTGCATACGAATGTTACTAATTATTTAAAGTGAGAGGAATGCAATGGAGTTATGTACACCAGATCCGCAGTATGTAATCATGGAGAAGTGTTTTCCTTCTAAAAGCCAATAAGTAGTGCTCGAAAGCAGAATGGGATTAAATGGTTGCAATCATGCGTCGAAAGATGACATTTGACACTGATGATGAGCATAAGGCAGTGCGCATTTTCCTCCCTCCCTCTAATGCGATGAATTTGAAAAGTCGACTTCTGGTATGCAGGATGGGACGTAATATCCCTTTTGCCTGATAACGTGGCAAAGAAATTTTTACATCACCGAATGTCGAGTATTGGCTTTAGCACGCATCGCTTGCACACCCTGCCCTATGCTTCCCACTAAATGTGGCTGTAGGCGGTCAACAGGCTATTTCACCATCTCCTATATGTCAGCAGCTCTTCTGTTAGCTCTTTGCCTACCACCTCCGGCTGCCTTTTTAACTGCCTCTGTATTATGTCAGTAGTTACGCATATTGCTCTATTATCAGGAATGTGGAGTCGTGCGAGGTGTGAGGACAATAGATTAATCGCCTCAATTAACGATGGTCATTCAAGAATAAGCAATATCGTGAGCACGACATAATCGTTTGTAGAAGTGCTCGATTGCTTGTATTGTTTGCGCAAGTAGCATTGCCCCCACCATCGCAGCCTATATCCACCTTAAAGCGAGAGGAACGAACCTAAATGATATTGCGTTTCCCAACTGTACACATCATGCTATTGCGCAGATGTTGCTACCTCAAGCGATGCGTTACAACAGCTTTTGCTGCCTCTTTTGCTAGGCCTGTTGTTCTAGGGAGTTCAAGTCTGCGTTAAGGAATTGGGCCAATCTCACATACCACTGCGCTCGCGGTTAATCGACTACCTTGCGGAACTGCGAGAATTTCGACACGAAAATGTCAATACTTTCATGGGATGCTGTGTGACACCGCAGTTTTTCAGTCTTGTTTTTTACTGCTGTCATCGGGGAAGTCTTCAGGTGCTGATATAAGTTGTCCTCATTTGATTAGCCGAAAGTACCTATCCACATCACTGCTTTCATTTTTAACATTTTCCACACTTATGTGCCTTCAATAATATCAGCAATTTGCTGACGAATTTGTGTGAGTTATGGCACAATGCGCAAGAACACGACTGCTGGCTGACTTGCAGGAATAGGCATGAAGTACAGTTGAGGTCGTTCCAGAAGGGGCGGGAATAATGGGTACGAAGAATGGGAACTACCGGTGGACTACAGTAGAAACTTACTTTATGAGCACTTCATAAACATCCTCACAAAAGGACTCTTCCAACAACGAGCAGAGTTGCTTTGTATTGGCCCCTTCGTAGAACATTGACTTAGTCACCACGCTTTTCGTTCTGATCCAAATGCTTCAAAATGGTCGTCCATAAATGATATTCTCCACCGATTTAAGGGTTGCCGGTAGAACTATAAATGAGAAGGCAATGAAGGCTACTGCCATGCTCCAATCTCACACCCCTTGCAAATGCTGCGCAACAGCCTTTGGAGAGAAACACACGTCCGTAACTCTAACACTGATTCCATTCATGTGCAACAGACACTTAATTCAGTGATACACGACACATGCTGCCGACTTACCTGTTACTGCGTTTCCGTACGTAGGATGTTATCAACAACAAAAACATCACATTTGACTGGGATTTCAAGGTCTCTCTCATGACTGACTTAGTTCGGGTGAGTCAATGCTATCTTATGGTATTTGAACAAATCTCTTCTCTCTAATAGTTGTAACTACTACCTCGAATGTGACGTTGCAAGGGGATGGAGTACCTCCATAGCACAAGCCTCAAAGCTCACGGAAGACTCAAATCGGCCAAATGCGTCGTTAATTGCCGATACGTCTTAAAAATCACCGACTTTGGCATTCCTAAAATCTACAACTTGACAGACAGTTGTCCTTCAACCAACTCCGAAGGTTAGTTACATTCATTACCCTCCGAAATTGCATCTCATCCATAAAAAATTGTGGACAGCGCCTGAGCTACCGTGTGATGAGATCTTGGCGTTAGTTGGAACTAAGCCGGGCGATGTCTATGCATTCGGTATAATAATGCACGAAGTCTTCTGTCAGACGAAACCATATGGAATGGAAGATGCTTTAGCGGAAGAGATTATAGAACGCATCAGGAGCAAAGAAAAACCCCCTTTTCGGCCACAAGTGAGTATTTCTTCGCACCCCAGGATATCACTATGAGTTTATCAAAGCTTTCACAGGAGGATTTCAGATGTATTGAGACCTAGCACTGTTCACTTATGGTGTAGTGAGGACACAAGTAAAGACTATCATGACCGTTGCCGGAACGGCTATGCCAACCGGGGTATTTTTGAGTTGCTTACTAATATTTGCCGCATTTGGCATCCGATACATCGATATAGCGTAGAATTGTCAAAGAAACTGCAAAAGAAATAGGCTGCTGCTACAGAAGTGCATTATCAAAGGTCTAAAGGGAGTTGCGTAACCTTGCGTTGGATCACGTTCTTTTTTGCTGCCGAATCATCTAAAAACCACCGCTCGATTTTTCACCCCAGCTTCATGAGACGGGTGTCCCACCAACCTACAGAGCCATTGTTGAGCGAGCATGATCAAACAATCCTGGACTAAGACCAACATTCAAGGAACTGAATAAAATTATTCAACGAACGACCAGCGAGAAGTATGTTTGCGATTGCACATGATCCCCTCCTCAATCTCGCATGAAAAACAAACCTTGTGGAGCACATGTTTAAAATGATAGAGAACTACTCGAGTCGGTTGGAAGAAGCGGTGAAAACTCGAACGGATGATCTAGATAAGGAGAAGAGGAGGAAGGATCTTCTCATCTGTCATTTGCTTCCTCCGTGAGTTTCCTGCCACAAAATTTATAGTCGGCGGTAATGACCGTTAGGATTACACATTTTGGCTTTGTATTAGTATACGGCCACGAAAATGTATAGTCTGAGCGATATGCGAGTAAAGAGTGGTGTTAAATTGGAAATGTAGAGTTGTGGCGGAAGCACTGAGGGCGGGAGTTGCAGTGGCGCCTGATACCTACGATGAGGTGTCGATCTACATTAGCGACATCGTTGGCTTTACAACTATTTCAGCGATGTCCACACCGCTACAGGTTGTTGATCTTCTCAATGACCTGTACATACTGTTTGCAGGACGATTGCACACTACGACGCCTACAAGATGGGTTCGATTTGAGACGCCTAAGTCTACATATAGGCACAAGTTCGATTCCAACTCATCGTATTTAATAAACAAAACAAGTATTTTGCTTCACTTATCTGCCTTATTGGCGTTGTCCAAACTACGGCTCGCTAAGCAAGCAGGATCTCACTAAGGCTAAAGAAATACGAGCTGTGAATCAGCCGTTTGTTTCGTCCAATTGGGATTGCATCCCGGCATGTGTAGCAAAAAGTTAATCAAGGTGGCAGGGTCTTATTCTGCGCATCGGTCTGCATAGCGGTTAGTTGGATTTGCATCTGATCCTGTCCCCTTTCTAATCTGCGCGCGCAAGGTGCGCATCAACTTGTTCTAATGAATGCCAACGACACTTGAGCAATGTCTTTGACCGAAGGGCATTCTGAGACTGGAATTTAAAGCTGCATTTAGAACATCAATCTGAAGACCCTACGCCAGCTTCGTGCTGTTGTCCATGCGCAACACGGGCTAATGCATCCTCATAGAATCGCAGCTTTGCATTTGACCTTCATCATGTATCAGTTGCACTGTTATCAAACAGGTAGCGAGTGCCGAGAACTATAAGCCATTTTAAAGCTCTAGCCTACTGGTATACAGAGTGAATTCAACATCACATTTTCATAGGAACTGCAAAATAGGCGTCTTGTTGCATAGCATTGAGGAAAGACTCTCTGTCCTCTTGCAGGACCTTGTGTTGCCGGTGTCGTAGGACTTACAATGCCTCGTTACTGCCTCTTCGGCGATGCCGCTAATCAAGCACTGAAAATGGAGTCGTCTGGAGCCGGTTGGGAAAATTTCTCTTAACCTCCTTTCTTCTTACCGCCACCTTAACGTTAAGCACATCTGCTTCATCCCTTAGAATACACATCAGCGAGAAGATAAAAGCAATATTGGATGAAATCGGAGGATACCATGTTGAATATCGCGGCTCAGTGGAATTTGGGGTGGTGTGGAAACAACAACTTATTGGCTCACTAGCAGTGGCAACTTCCACAAGCCTTTGCCTCGGCCTCCTCCGTTAACAATGTAAGCATTATTACCTTCTAAGCAATGGATTCTTGCAAATCGGTTTTACATATTCCTACTTGAACTGTATTTACTTGATGAAGCACCATATTAAGCGTTTGCGTGGGCAATAGGCGATGAATGGACCATTTCTGACTAGGACTCTCAGGAGTTTCCATCGGCTTACCTAAGCGTGGAATTCATAGACTCAAAATACCCACAATGGGTTGACAGGTGATAGTTGATAGTGTTGAAATGCGATAATTGTACGCTGTCTTTGTTCGTTCTAATGTAAACAAAGTGAACACCACGGCAGCAGAAAAACCCACTGCTATTCAGTTGATAAGGTAGATGAGCTACGTTAGGTATGAGCAGATTGGACGTGTACACTCGCTTAAAGTGAGGTATACCATATCCTATCGCAGTGATAATTTGAAGGGTTCATTTGTTGATGCTCCCATCACTGTGGGTGTGCTAATGCTCGTGCACAGTGTGCGGGAATGCCACAACTGAATATCATGGCACACCTGACTCAATTTTTTTTATCGCCTGTCAAGAAACGCCATGTAGTGCAGTGCACGTATTGTTTTCCATTTTTTGTGTTGCATTGGAGAACGCCATGGGTGAGTCGCACTGCAGACGTCATCATTTTCTTTACCCCCTCCTTGCAAATTTTCTTCCTCTCTCTTCACACTAGTGGTAAGTGTATTGCGTGGTGGCAGTTCAACTACTGAATGTCACTTTACGACTCAAAGATGCGCCATCTCTTTGCCCTACATATTCTGTGGTTAAACAAACGCTGCACCCATGAGATCACATTGGTCGGCGTGAGGCACATTGGAAGAACAGAGAAGCTGCAAGTTGGGCAGCAACTAATCCAGCCTCCGCAGAACACATTGGCTGGGGAAGTCTATAACGGACCCATCAATGACAATTTCCAATTGCACCTTGCCGTTCGTCCCAGCCGTCGAGACAGTATCTCCTCTACTCTCCCTTCAACACCTGTGCAGATCACATGCGGCGACCATGCAAGACATTGTTTGTTCAAACCTGCATTGTCATGTCACATCAAGCATTGGACTGCATGACTAGTCTTAACGATTCATGCTTCTTCTCGAGAAGTCTGTCTTAGATAAGTTCAATGTGCGCAGATTTAAAGCTTTCAAGGCCGTATTTGCCACTCTTCCTTAGAAGGCAAACGATCATGTTAGCACTCAATGAAGTGTCACTTGTCTACCCACTCACACAGGGAGAAGCAAAAGAGAACTGTATTATAGAGAGAATGAAGCGGTAAGTGAAGCCGAGATGCAGAATGAATACTTGAGGTATTGCTCAAAGTTTAGTCATTCCACTTATTTTCATGGCAAATGCTGCAACACAAATGACAATTTTAAATACCAGTCTGTAGTCCCTTAAGTCGCCAATTGGTGAGCAAATAGGCTTCCACCAAACCGACGCCCTTATGACATTGGTCAATGAGGTGATGAGTGCAAAACTGTTAGTTTTTGGACTCATTGTGTCTCACTTGTTAATGCATGGCAGATGAACGAAGCACACATGATCAATAGCTTCCACAAATGTGATTTGGACGTGGATGCAGATTGTGGTGAATTGCCTCATGATCATTAATCATGTCTATGCATTGATGAAGGCTTTTTGATACATGATTGGCTTCCATCAGTGTGAAGTGCTGTTCTCCAGACTGGAAACAAGCATTCCGCTATACCCGTTGCATTGTTTATCCAATTTATGGATCTTCGTAACTAAGTGATTCCTAGTTGTACTATTTTAACACTCGCCTTACCAAAATGACATAAGCTGAAATTCGGCCATGTAACTAGTCAAGATCGTTTCCTGTGGTAGAAAGGCAGTCAATAGGAAATTAGCAATCACTGCTGGACATGTATGAGACCACAAAGCATGCTGCTTTTTGATTCTTCAGAACCGGATTTTCAATGATCTTAAAGTTGACATCTCCAATGAACAATTTTGCCTATCCTATGCCTTTATATAGGCAGTCGTCAAATGTGCTACCACTTTCTCAAAGCCCAAACTTGGCTAGAACTGTTCTGTTATATGCCCTCTTTCATTGAATGGTTGTCAAGTCCACAGCAGTCATGAATTTTTAAATCATGTTGGCTTGTGTGTGGGACACCTGCCTTGTGGTGTCTTTGTCGCCTGATTGTTTTGTTTGTGAATTTGGCAGGCCTCAAGTTAACGCACACAAATGCAATTTCTTAATGCTATGATATTGACAAGTCGACTTGTAGCATGGCTAGTGTAGTGTGCTACTGGTTCATCCATCCCTTACTATCTCGTCTTTCTTCTCCTAGGTTAGCCTGCGTGTATCCTGAAGGAGTGAATTACCTTCCTCCGTTAAATGTTCATCATGGATAACGCAGTGGATTTTGCTTTTGTTATTTGCTTTGCGTAACAAAATCTCAGTGGTTCTAAAACCCATTACCAATCGTTGCTATTCTCTACAGCATTGTGGGCGCTCTTCATTTCAGTTAAGGGGTTAATTTACCCGATTTCAGCTGTTGTTACCTGAAGTTGACAAAGACTTCAGATCTATTTTGCGCTACTCTTTGGCAGTTAGCCTTTTGAAGACATCCGAGCTCTAGCAAACTATCAAACAGCGCTGTGTAACGAAGGCCTGCTAAATCTAGTCAAGGCGCCAAGTAGACAAGCTGTGTACACACTGTAGGCAAAAAATAGCCACTAAAAATCCCCAGATCCGTGGTTTTGATGAGATTCCTAAAAACGATGAAATATGCCTGCGTCAAAATTGTTTGTTGAGCATCAGACTATTCCCGCTCTTATAAACCAGTGAATCGGGTTGACCGACTACTCTCATGGGATCGTAAAAGTTGACATGGTACGCATCTGCCATGGCAAATCAGTGACTATGGTGTTACAGCCCATAGTTACCCCCCGTTCTCCCTTATCAACCGCAGGCATGAATCCTTTGCCTTGCTCTCTTCCTTTTGAATGGAAAGGACTAAAATGGTTGAGGTTTTATGATGAACGAAATAAAAAACAAGGAATGAGCTATAGAGGCACCAGAATTAAAGTTAGACACGCAAGCAATTTGTAAGTTTGTGAGGTCACAGCGGTGAACAGACAAGCAGAGCAGTTACACACCCTCTCCAGCTTCGGTGCGGATTCAATGAACGCACCCATCACCAATGCGAGAGACTCTGGAATAGAAAAGGAAGGCATTACAGCAAAAAATGCATAAAAGCAATTGCCAAAAAATAGGCTGTTTCTGGGATTCTGGTGACACAATTTTGCGTGGATTCGTGATTCGCCTACAGTCTGTGTTTTGTCGAGAAATGATGATGTACAGTTGATTGGTAGGTCGAATCCTGCATCAGTTAGATGTGCAATAAATAACTTAATAACCTTAATGATGTCAGAGCACGCCTCAAGCTAGCAAAAGGATTGAAGCCTTACGAACCTCGACCACACATTTCGTTGATTGAAATGCCAGTGGCTTGCAGCAGCATGAGAGTTGGACAAAGAATTGCATTGACATAGTAAATACAGCGGTCGAGTCGTAAAACCGTTATACTACGAAACGGGAAGATGATATCCCATGCTCTCAATCGTTCTCTTTTGACAATAAAAAGCAATTAGAATGCATCAGTATGCAACCGTAATCAGCCCTGAATCTAGAGTAGACCGAACTGAGGAGTACTGTCTTGTGTGTTGGAAAGTGGAAGGCATGTAGTGAGGAGTCCTACCACAATGTTAAGTGGGATGGAAATGAGGTCCATGTCAAACGCTACACACCATCTGTAGGCGAGCCTCATAAATAAAAGGCAGACAAAGACGTGTCCAAGACAATAATGCCCACTAGTGATGGCCCGCAGCTTTAATCAAAAGAATCCTAAAAGAGCTCTCACTGCACTTCTTACACCTACGTGAATGTGTACACAACCATCATTACGGGTTTTGCTTTCCAAGCGCGTGCCGAACTTTGGTGCCCCACAACGAAGTAAGTGGGGTATGTAGGGCAGTTGATAATGAAGTAGCGGATGCAATTAGTAGTGAAAAAGCTGTGGATTTAGTTACACGACAAGTGCAAGTTAAAGCATGGCTAAAGATGTTAAAGAATTAGATTGAATGGTAGCTAGGTGGTCACTCACCCTTATCCGACGTGGCTGACACTATGATGCCATGATTCAAAGGGTTGTTACGCATTCGATGCTTTGAAACAAACCAGCCTTATTCTGCTCAAGCTGGGCTTACTTGGAATGCAGTGGAATTCTGTAAGCAGGAGACATGTGCTAAAAAGCAATAGTGGGGAAAACGAAGCACTATATTTTCAAAGGCGCATATAGCTACAGTCGGTGACGGATGACAAGCTTTCATTTTGCTTCCATTTTGAGTACTTTATTTGCGATCTTACTAAAACTATCAATTTAAAAATAAAAAAACAGGTTCTAAAAAGCAAACAGATTAAAAAATCGGCACAAAATGGAGGAATCTTAGATTGTACATCAGCTCTTCAAGCAGTCCAAGAAATTCCGTGCACTATGCATAGTGATGAATTTGCAGTACTCCTGGTCCCTACTTCTAAACTGTTCATAGTGTCCTCATGAAAGAAATATGCGAGACATGAAATGGGATCTCTCGGTGCACCCACAGGACCCTACAACTCTCAGACTAAACATTTGTAAATCGAGTATATCTCAATCAATGGGGTAGCGCTAAATCGTTATTATGTGGCTGAATTTATATTTCTGCATTATTTAAGATACCTAAAAGGACGATAGTCTGCCTATTAAAGAAAACACATCAAGCCTGCATTCGAAGTGCATGAAGTGAAATACATTTTTTGACTTATTTTAAGGAGAATGCAATGAGCATAGTTCAGTCTAAATAAGATCAGAATTAATTGACTGAATGTCAGATGTAAGGCGGTGTTTAATAGTGTTTAATAGGCTCTCCACTTCTGTAGGTACTCAGAGGGATGTTGACCTAGCGGAACACGCCAAGTGCAATCAGGGTGCATCGCAAGTGGACTTTTTTGGACTCTTGACAACTTTACTCAGCATAGATACGACAGTTTTAGTGTCCCTATATACACAGAACACAGAAAAGTGCACACCCTAAATTTTCGGTTAGCTACCTTACACATTTAGGTGCTAGTGCACATGTTTATAAGATGAGAACAAAAATTCACAAACAAACCGCCAGATTCTTCGACGCCGCAACGCATCCATAATAATTAATCACTACCTTAGGCTATTTGGCCAAACAAATAAGACCCTACTCGGTAATAATTTGGAAGTTGGCAAATTCATCAGGGACAGCTGACTTCGTGTTGCCCTGACCCATGCACAAGTCGAGGACACATCCCGACCATGGGGTCAGAAATGACGCCCAACCTCCCCTCGGTCAATAACTTCTCTCCACCTAAGCCATCACCGTCGGCACATCTCAAAATTCGCGGAGTTAAATAACTGTTTGCACTGTCTCAGCAGTAAAGAGTAGCATAGAAAAGAGAGTTATCGTGCTTTTATAATGCAACTGGCTTTGTTCTAGAAGGCATGATAAGCCTTTTAGGGGCTTCTAATTTAATTCATTGACTTACAACTTGGTGAATACCAGCCGTTGTTAAAATGGGAGATTAAGGCTAAAAGTTGTTTTTGTGCTCTGTAGAAGATGATTTACACAAGACAGAAGAAATGCTTATTTAATTTAATCCCATAAATTGATCGAGAAAACAGCATGGACAGGGTATTGCGATCATACAGACATAACCTTAGTTCATAGAGTCGGACGGTTTATTGTATTCTCATGGAATAAGTATCCAAGATAATATAAGAGCAAGATAGAGCCTCTTAAGGTACTGTGGCATTTGAATTAAAATAGCGCGGAGAAAGGGTCCTCCACGAAGTGTACGCTTCATTGCAATTTTCATGGCCGTAATTTTTTGATCCAGAGGCCTTGGAGAATTGCGAGCGGTCAAAATGCGCCGATTTTAACAACAAAGGATTCGCTCTTTTGTTAGAATTAGAAAATTGAAGGTGTGACTCAGAATTTCTGTGGAGGACGATACCAAGTTCTATTGGAAACACCTGTATCGTTTGAACTGCGACAGCTGGTAACACAAAGCAATTAAAACTTCCAGGTTAATTATATTGGCTGTCATTATCGGAATAGTAGTGATTTGAAGCATTCTGATGTGCAACTAAGCCTGATGGAAGTTACCTTCGCATGGCTTAAATGCATACTATTTCAAAGCAATTAAAATTAAGCAACTTTAATCGCGATAAGAGCCTTTTTAAATATTTGAGTGGACACATGATGTGCACGTTCCATTTACTCACTTTCACCAATATATGTGAAACATGGAAATTGAAAAAGAACCCTTATGCAGGTCACTTTTTAAATTACTTGAGGGCTAGGTATGTGGTAAATTCAGTCACCATCTTCTGCAGGAATGATAGATCTAACACGCAATGATTTCAACAAGGAAACTTCAATATCAAATTTAATATGCGCTGATTTAAAGTTTGCCTGACAACAGTAGCGATAGCAGTACTGTTGCAGATTTGCAGCGCGTATGGAGAATTACAAATCGTCATGCCTGCTTATCACATTATTGATGCTTGAAAAACGGAAAATCACGGAAGCGTTTCGGCTGCGCGCCTACTGGACACGCTGATGCGAAGGAGTAAATATGCTACCAAGGTGAGAACATTGGACTCTCTCCTCAAAAGCATGGACTAGAGTACCATATATTGGCATCACCGGCTTACAATTGTGCTTCACAAGGTTACCACCGTCTGTTTTTTATCACTGCCTTATTCTTGCTATAATTTTCGGTTTTACTAACCCATTTTTATGTCAGAATGCAACTAAAAGCTTTTATCAAAATTTAGATGCCCAACGGTTTTAAAAATATTTTAATATATTTGGAAAAATATTACAAATGGCTGCCAACATTAATAAAAAATTGAAGTTAGGATGAGGTCATGGATAGATGGGGTAGTAAAGACATGCAGATACGAAAGAAGGGTGAAATAAGTGGAAAGAAGAGGGTCAGGATGGGCAAGTATAAGCAAAAAATAGGGAGGCGAACGAGTGATGCAGTGTAAAGAAGTCATGGAAGGACGAAAGATGGAAAGGAGAAATTGAGGACGGGATGAGCTTTGGGGATCACACAGCGTGGACACCTAAAGATCTCCTTGTCTACCTGAGGATGTGCCATTCCAGTCCGGGTCAGTACATGCTCTGGTAAAGGTTATCAATAGCTTTAAGTCGCTGGTTCTCTTTGTCGCACTTTGCGCGTCTATGACTCGGTTAACCTCACGCACTCATTTCTCGCCCTTCTTTCTTTACCTACATTCTAAATTTCCCCTCCCTTTCCTACATGCAGATTGCTTCGAATCGCCTCCTCTTGCGGCGCACGCCAGTGCATGGACAACAATGCATATTAGTACATTGTTATTGCAGAGGTGGTAATGTTGCTAGAAACATTGTATTTGATGGTCGTGTTGGTGCCGATGCTACCGTCTGAATGCCAATCACCACACAATGGTACCGTCACCGATACTGCCACCACGGGAAGTGTGATGACCACCATTCCCTCACTCGCCGTCGCCGGCTGGCTTGTCTGATTCAAAAGGCAACTACGCAAATACAGCCATTATCACTATTACAGGCGTCATCGAAATTAGAAGTAGACTACACTTACGAAAAACTGCCGCCTCCGCATTACCGTTACAAAGAAAGAATCGATGTGAGAAAATAAAGTGCTACTTGATTGCATCAAATGATGATAATGTGATGGGAAGGAGGTAAAAGGAAAAGTGATAGACTGCAGATCCGGAGAATGTGGGTTTGAATCCCACTGGAGCCATGTCTATCCATCAACGGATTGCATCACGAAGATTGGAAGTGCTACCTACTTTAATGCTAGGGGAAGAGGTCAGTAAATCGGATTGAAATGTGAAAGATTAGAAGTTGGTATGTCCCGTGAGATCTGGCTGCTTATTTTGGTTTCCAGCAAATGCCAAATGCCCTGACTTATTAAATAGCTGGCTGGCCATCTTCCCAATCGCTCTTCTACCTGCTTTGATGGTTGAGCCATTAACTACCAGGATGACCGTAAAATTCTAACTCAAAGTTAACCCGTAAAACTAATTTGAATCCAGTGACTATTCAGGTCACCTCAACTCGTTAATCACCGTCAACACTCTAATTTGCACCAATTTCTCTTCCAGTCTTCATTTGTATTCTTCTTTGGGTAAATTTTCGCTCGTTTTACATTGCTCATCTCTGACGCATCCAATCTGTTTCCTTTGGATTCAGGGTGGCTGGCGATCAGAGTGAAATGTAATGCAAAATAGATGATACTAAATTTACTTAAATTAAAATAATGATCAAGTAGAATAGTTAGTCATTGAACCAGTTAGACAAGCCACAAGTTTTAGCCTGACTTATGATGTAATTGGTTATTGGATCATCTACGAAATATTATGGAAAAAAACTGCACAATTAAACGTGCAAATTGAAACGACTCACAGGAACGGGCAACTACTCTCAGTAAACTTCAACAGTGAGGAAAGCATGTGGTCGTAACAGGTTCCGTGATGTGTAATTTCATCCAACTCTCCAAATTGTAATGCACGAAGCTGGATAGTGAGAGGCGAACGCATTTGCGCTGTGCTATACGTGAGCGCATACACACAGCAAACTTCCGCTGGCGGCTGAAGAGTAGATGGTCATTATTACAAGTCTTTGTGATGAAACCGGGTGCATAGATGAATAAAATTACAAAAGGTGAACACGAGAAATGCGGTAAGCAGATGACCATCTGCATTTCAAGTCGCTAACCTGCATTTGTACATTCTCGAGGGTACAATGAGTAGAGAAACTAAATGAGAAATCCGAGATGAGATAAACCATTGCGAATGAGGACGCCGGTGACTGCATTACGTACACAATTGAGGTTGGACTACGTGGGTTTGGGTTGGTACAGGCCTGGATGATGGGGATGGAGGGCTTGAGAATGCTGGGAGCTTATAAAATTAGCAGATGGCTTCGTGAATAACTTTTCCAGTAAGCATTTGCTTCTTATGATCCAAATCCCGCTGTATTGGTCATGTGTACTTCCTTAATTATCGATCAAAGCAAGAACCTCTCATCTTGGATAGCAGAGGATGCAAACATCCTGTAGATGAATTACGCACACTACAAGCTGACTCATGATGAATTTTTGAAAGATATTTCACTTCCATCTGCGACGAGATACCACAAACGATTCTTTTTCGGCTTTAAGCTCGTGTTTCATTCAAAACTTGAATTCTAAAATTTCGTGTGGATGTTTTAAATGAAATATGTATTCCAACTCCCCAAACATACCCCTTTAGAATTGTATGATAATAAATCGTGTTTTAAGTCAAATGACCATCGTATTTGTCTACATGAAAAATGACCACCCTAAAAAGCTGGTAGTTTTCTTCAACATTTCACCAAAACAAGTAATTAAATGAGCATTACGAACGTTCTTATCCTATTTCATTTTGAGACTCATTGCCACCACTGCCCTTAATCAACCTTTAGTTGTGAGAAAAGCACTCATGAGCCATCCTTGCCAGTCGTGAGATTCTTATTCGGTTGAAGACATACGTAGCTTTGGTATCTCCGATCTCTTTTGGTGACTCGGCTGGGCTTAGAGTTTCGTCCTCCATGGAAGAGGACCTGCGAGATGGGGGAGCGTGCTGTTTATTACGCGCGCACACATCGTTGGCTTAAAATAAGATAGCCAAGGTCCTTCGAATGCAACGGTCTTACGACCACATTGTCAAAAAATCAAGCTCTGAAATGGCCATCATTCAAAAACCTACTGGTGCACTCATCCACCACCTTCTTTATCGTAGGTACCCAACAACTTCAAATTACTCACCAAAGCCTAGTAATACACTCTTTGCCATTATCTCGCAGACGACCGTTGGAAAAGGACACAAATTCTGAAATCACAGAAACAAAAACGAAAAGATTTAGGAGGACAGATGGAAGGGATAAAGGAGTTAAGCGGTTTCGGTGTCACGTAAAAACAAACCGTAACTAGACAATAGGTCACTCTACTCACTAGAGCATTCATGCATGTTTTTGCATGCGGTTGTTAGTTAAAGCTGTTTATTATGTTAAAACACCTCGTGACTCAAATGCAAACAGAGGCATTACCTACAACTCGGTCAAGTTTTCACAAAGTTACAGTAAAGGAATTGAGGCCACCAGCATGGCTCCAGAGGACAGCTCATCCACCACAGGCCACCCAGGTACGCAACCGAAATTGATAACCAGAAAACAAAGAATTCAAGATTTGATTACGCATCGTCAGCCAACATAAATTTTCGATCGTCTAAAATGACAGCTCATAATTTTTGCTTCGTTTCCATGCTTTGTTAATTTGTAGAGTAGTTTCTCCTTTTGGTATCAAGAAATGAATAAAATTTTGGAATCAAATTATCTAGCATATTAAAACACCTTTGAAAAAGCAAAATCTCATCCGTAGCAGGAAAACTAGTCTCACATAATCGCTCATTATTAGAAGCCCACAACAAAGAAGCAAGCATTTCAAGCGAAGTGGACTTAAACCACATGCCAGTATAGCTCAAGGTCTGAACCAAATATGCGACTACTGCTGCCCTGTATTTTACTCATGTATATTAATGAGAACAGGTCTTGGAGGTCAATAATGCTTACATATTGCATCCTCCGTAAGCTCTAATATTTGTGAATCCAGTGTTAGAGATTTATAATTATGCCTCCAATAGGGGCTCATATACGTTACGGTCAATGACTGTTGGTTTGCTACACATCAAGTGTATCCATGTAGTAATGAGTCAACCACTTCTCCAATCGATCGCCGCAACTGCACCTGACGTTGACCGCATCAGTCCATAAATCAGTCAGCCCATAATACCTTGTATAACTAAGTAGAAGCAGGCTATCATGATGTCTAAAGATACGATTTTAAAGGCTTCTACTAAGAAGTCCGATTCGGCAAAAGCCATTGATCCAAACGCTGTACTGGCAATTAACGATCGTGCCAATCATTGTTAAATGAAGATTCGATATAAGAGAAAAGACTATTCTCTGCGTCAACGCATATGTTCTTAGACTTCTTCAAATTTTGTCGAAGGAGAATCCCAACGCATTCAAAGCCGTATTTGGCAAATTGTTCACCTTAAAATGCTTAAAATCCGTAGATCTCAAGGTGCTGCAAGCACTTGTATAGAAGGTGTCTCCTTTAGCAAAAATCACACGCTTCCGCTGCAAACTACAACTACTTTTGATATAATCGGCACTCGTGCCTAAGGAGGAAAAGGCTGTCAGGGCAGTGGCACTAACAACAGTTGCAGACGACGCGTCTTTAATCTTGGAGAGGAAGCTTGAACTGATGCGGTCGGCAGTACCTTCCCTTGATTATATTTTGAAGGCGATGAGTGCAAAGGATCTGACTGCTTGGGTGATATGGTGCACTATGTCCCAAAATTCTTGGTCTACTTGGAGTCAATTTGCACTTGTCCAATGTAACTTGATTCTTTAATGATGTGATAGATGCAATCTGTAAGGGCATACTTTAGAATTTGAGTGAAGACCGTAATACCTTCAATTTACTCGTCAGCATGCTCTTTTAGCCTACAGTAGCATAAAGTGTTTAGTGACAGCCACTTATTCCCCGAGGGTGAATTGTTTCCTCTCTCATGCTTTTGTGGTTGAAAGAAGTGTTTAATTTGCCTATGTCTGTTTGACAAGACGATTACATTGCTGTTAAGAAATGTGGTGGCTGGGTCAATAACTCGCGTACTTGGTTTTTAGCTCTACTGATGTAAATGCTTAGCATTAAGCAATCAGAAAGCATAATGATAAGAACAAGCCTAAATATTTTCAGGAGAGGATTCCGGTAGCATACCCAGCCAACGATTAGTACCATGTGTAGTGGTGGTAATACCTTTCTTCTTAATTACCTCATCTTTTATTAAATGCTCCCTTTTGATGGGTTTTGGCATCGCATTATGAAATTAGTTGATACTTTTACTTAGAACACATTCTGCTCATGTAGTATTTCCCAGCCTTGATGTGCCCTTTTGAGGCCTCCAAGGGGGAAGGGTTTGGTCGCGTTCCACTAGCATTTTTATTTATCTAAGTTTTAGCTACAATGTTCGCATGTTCGACTGTGTTATCATAATAATATGCAAATTTTCGGAGGTTTTTTTGGTGTACTGCATTAAACGTGATTTAAAACGTGTTGGGGTTTCGCTATTCTCATGTATGGGATATGGATTTAATGAAACGAATTCTTAAATCATGCGCCACTAAACGGCTTCAATAGTGTTCTTGTTCTTGTTATTAAACTAACTTGGTTCTTGTAGGTGGCAACAAGATTACTGCTGCATGACAAAGTGATGAAGTCGGGCAGCTATAAGTCTTTACAAAGTAGAGCATAATTTATGCTCTTTGGCTTTATTCACAATTGTCACTTGCAATGCGCAAATAGACTTAGTAAGGTAGAATACGTTTGGATAGATACGCCATTTATCGGGGAACTAAAAATGTTAATTAGAGTGGTATGGGATGTGTTAGTACCTCATAATTGAGAATGAATGACAATCGCCCAAGAAGCCGCGAAGAAATTGGCAAACTTAGTAGTTGCATCAGAGTAGGATCGAAAAAAAAATGATTGGACATCGAGAAAGTGAACATAAAGGCTACTTGTTTAATTAAATGGTAAATGATGGATAAGTGCGCAGGTGGGTGAACAGGCTACCAAATAATTGCCTTAATTTTGCTGCTAGTAGACTCACTAGAAAGCGAAAAATTGAACTGGTAATTCTATGCTTCATGGGTAGTTGCCGTGTGCGTGCGCTTAGATATTTGGATGGTCAAGTTGCAATACCACACACCATTGATAAAGAATACGATGGAGTGGATGAGTGTTTTCATTTCTTGCCATAAATGGGCAGTAGCCTTCACCCTCATCATCTCGATCCTCTTTGCCAATGTTACTCTAAGAACCATCATTGTCGCTACGTCATTTATGCAAACGACGTTTTTCACATTACACGCTTACCTGCCTAGGTGTTTAAGTTACGTGGCTATAACTAAGGGCTTAATACCTTCTTTTCTAACGGCTACATTTTCCAGCACAACCCTCTCCGTGCGTACCCATGTACTGCAGTGGTCATCTGCCATATTGGTTAAAAATTCGGATGTCTAAGTGGTCCACTCACGAGGCAAATTACTTAATGTGGGTGGTGCTCGCTACAGTTTTAGCTGAATAGCGTTTCGGTCTCCTGCAAATCACTTTTATTTCATTGGCGTGAGGGTACCTTTTATAAGCGTTGAAGGTTTTAATAGGTTCTAACGCTATTCCCCTTGGTGGCGAAGAGCCGCCTACTGGCACCCAGTGGGATACTACAAGAAAGGGAACTTATAAAAGCTGCAAAAATTTAGTAAAGATTGCCAGTGAGAGAAAATCATTTTAACCTTCTAGACTCTCCTATACAGCATCACTGGCAAACATTTTCCAAGCTTTGTAAAACCAGTCTCATTTAATCAAACACCCATTTTGAATTCTGAGCTTCACCTAATAGCGTAAAGCGGCAGTTCCAAATACAACATTGGCCAGTGAGCTCTGATTTCAATGGGTGTGATATCAAGAGCACGTAATAAAGTCGCGATCCACCACTTCCAATAAGCCAAAGTTAGGCTGTGACTGCGTTCATAGTGGCTGGTTTGGAGTGTGTTTGATAGCATTTTGCTTGAAGGAACTGTATAGTTTCCTTAAACAGTGCGAAATTCCTAGCTTTTTCTCCACACTACTTCTCATGCTTCTCTGTCCAACTATCCGTCCATCTGCCTATCTAATCATCTATTCACAAGCGTGCCTGCGATTCATTAAATAAGACAGATTTTGCACATTCTTTTCCATACACACACATAGAGCCCAAAAGCCAAAACGGTGAAAGACTAAAATAACTATTTCAACAAGTATCGTCAACTTCTAAGTGCTTTCGTGTAGGGACCCTCATTGACCGCTGCGTCAGAAACGCGTTCATTGCGATAGATAGTTACGGCTGTGAAATTTATGCTCAAGGTGTGCTGAGAATCCCTTTGTTGTTCTTTTTCATTTGACGGACGCACAAATTCTTCTTCAGGCGCTAATTGACGCCTCATGTGGTAGCGTAGAGAAGAGATCTGCATGCTTTAGTCAGCGCATGAGCTGGAGTTCCACCTACCATCAGTAAAAGCGATTCTGGTGGTGATCCCTGTACTAGCATATTCTAAGTCGCTCAGCATCAAACATTTCCGTTCAAAATAGATTTATTTGCTTTAGCTGCCACTGGCAGGTATATGCTAATGGTAATGTCCGTGAAACAAGCTTTAACTTAATCAAGGTTTTCACCGACGTACTACAGTATTGCTTAATAGTTAGGGCATAGACAAATGTGGGGGATTAAAACGATGCATTAATGGCGTGTGTGATGTAATGCCAGAAGAGTTTAAAGTGAGCAAAAGTTACGGCATCCCAAAGAAATCGAACAGACAGTTTGTGAAGTATAAGCAAAGAAAAGAAGTATTACTACAATGCACTTTGAGAGCAAACTTTGGAATCTGTTTAGGACTCACTAAGCATACAAACAGCTTTGCCAAAATATTCAGTGCACATGTGTCATTCGAAATGTTTTGTTAACAATTGCGGCGAAAATGTGTGACCTTAAGTTTGTCTTGCAATCAAACTTACACAGATCAGAAAGCACTGTCGTGCACATGGAGGTAGGCGAACTCAGGCGGTGGTGGCACACCCGCACAATCTCTGAACTACGTCAAATCATTTACCGTCTACACAAGCAAATTTTACCTAACTTAGCGAAGGAGAGTCAAATGTCGATCCCATCTCTGTCGTCCATGTTTAACAATCAGATAATGAACAGCGAGCCTAATCCTTACTAATATAGCAGCAAATGATTTTTAAACCACCTTAGCACCACATCACCTCAGCATTTTTCAGCACATTAGATCACAGCACTTCAGAGTATATAGTGTTTAGGAAAGGTTTAGCTAAATCGATTCGTCCAAGAAGCCTTCTTTAGACTGGATGCATGACCGCCAAAGCTATTGGACAAAACCACAAGTACCATTTGTGGCACAGAAATTTGCGCAGCCATTCTATAGCAGCAGCGTTAGACCACGCCTCGTAACAACTTTGGTACGGGAGAATTTACATTTTAGATAGGCAACTATCTTTGTGAGGTAGGAGATGTTAAGGAAAATGCCCATATTTTGCCCTGCTTAACATCTCCTGGCTGCTATTTGCTTGCAATTAGGGTAACGAACTCCATGCCGAGGTAAATAACTTCTTTTATTTAATATGCTGCGCAAAGCACAACAACAGCATTTTGTGCCTAAAGCACATTATTTATTATCCAATGGAACACGTAGTCTTGACTCGTGATAATGGCATCGGCGTCCCGCTTAGCAATTGCATGCACTCCGTTGACATATGTAATTCTTTACGCTAGCCATAAAAGGATTTAAAAATCACGGTCGAAAATTTCCCGCACTCTGGCAAACAAGCATGTTTAGGATGGGGGCGGTTTCCGTAGATAACTTAACATTTCCCACGACTTTAAATTCGGTGATCGCGTGTAGTTTTTTCAGAGATCCTTTATTATGCTACAAAATCACAAAAGTTGGGATCATAAAAACATCTCCAATGCTGTACACGCGTCAGAGGCATCGTCTTCAGCACTGTCAAGTCCTTTAAAGGATCGCGTTCTAACAACCCCATTCCATCAAATTTAACCCTGTTGATAAAGCTCGCTTTATGGCGCTTCGCCAATTCATCGGTATGGAAGATGGCAAATAACTATTGTAGAGACTGAGATTGGGGAGGAATATTGCGAGGCAGTTATTCTCATTTGACGCATCTGTCATCGCACTTATGATAACTGCAATAAATCAAACCTGATGAGCTGCGAGAGAATCTAAAGTCGTTTTATATCATCCTTGGTAAACTGCAAAGATCCACCGCGATTGAGTTTAGTCTCATCCTTTAATGCAAAAAATGGTACCGACACCTGTGCCTTTGTACTGATTAAAGATCACTGTTAATTAAGCAGCCCCAATCGAATTCATTCGATGCCATGTAGAACAAGTTACTGCATTTTGGTGTCGTTTATAAACGAAATTCCCCATTGGTGCTTTATGCGCTCAACAAGTATAATTGCCGTCGATTCCAAAGGTTAGCATAATAAGAGATATGTTGGGACTGGCGTGCACTAATTTTAATTTAGTCAATAGTATTGCGATCCAACGAATATCGGTCTACTAGATAACCTCGTCTAATGGGCGCGCAATGTCGTTTTAGTAGCAAAAATATGAGAGTAGTGAGGGATCGCGTTTTTTATGCCACTCGTAAAGGTGTCTGAGACTTCGAATCTGTGAGAAATGGTAAATGTTCCGCGTAAAAGTGGGGTCAGTGTAATTAATGCAAGCAGAAGTGGCAAATTTGATCAACGGCATAAACTGTGATATCCTTTGAGAAAAGCGCTTAGCACTTAAGCGAATTTGCGTTCAAGCAGGTTAATGCAGAAAAAATTGGAAGAGAGGAGGAAAGCCTTATCATACACCCGCAGGAGAAAATATTCGCAAAGCAAAAAAAACCCACTAATTTTTTCGCTATAAGATCAACGCAAACTGAGAAGGGATGAGGGAAGGATCAGCAAAAGAATCAGCAAGTGTTAAATTGACAAAACTGCTTGATAGTTGCGCCATAAAGATCCTCTTGAATTAGGCCTACA
>JADWOT020000299.1:0-32000 GCA_036345935.2 Taenia hydatigena | reverse complement strand
CAAGAACTGTCGATTTGACAACATTGCGGTTAAAGTCGAGGCGTATTTAAGACACATGGGTTGAGTTTAAATGCGCACTCCAAAAGATGGGGAGGAGGACTGTGGATCACGCACAAGGCTGAGACGGCACTAGCTAAAATATGGCTACCCAAGTGACCGTAAGCAATACTGAGAAAGAAACAAACAACTGCAAAGCCTGCGTTTGGTGAATCGCTAACACTAATCATACCGTAGCCAAGTTAATTGCAATCATCTGACTGCAGCACCTCATGGAAAAGAGCAATGGTTGCTAGCACGGTTGAGGAAAGGAACGCAAAACTGTTTGCGGCATGAGCGGAGAAGAAGAGAAATCGCGAATAAATGTGAGTGTGTGTCACATATATATGATGGGAAGCCGAAATTTAAAACATGGCTTGATGAAGACAAAGCATTATTCCGATAAAAGCAGCGACCTGTCAATCTATTTTTATTTTTGTTAAAAGTTGAATAACAAAAATGTGAGTTCTGGGGGATTGTTAGGCGGCGGTGTTAGTGGTGTAGCTGTACTAAAAGAGATGTCGGATAGACTAGAGAAGAGGGCACAGTGGCGTAGGCATTTATATAAAATGAAAGAAATAACGGTGATGGTGGTGAGGTTTTAGAGCGAAAATGGTAAATTGGTAGCACATATACGCGACATACATGTATAACGGTTCTACGAATCACAAAAATTGTGGGATGAAACATCACCAAAAGAAAAAGTAGCCATTTAAAGGGATCTTTACTTTAAATGCCTGGCTACTCACCATAGCAGGTAAGTAGAAGAGAGAAGGACGAAATTAATGAATGAATGATGTCGCGATTGAGTGAAGGAGCGAAGGGCTTCTACCAATAGATTACAAGCAGTGGCGGTGGTGGTGGTAGGGTGGAAGAGGTGGCACGCGGTGGATTGTCTAAAAGGTGTGCTTAGCAGGTGGATGCGAATGAGTGAATGGGTAGGTGGGAGGGAGAGGGATGGCAAATGTACAGGTAAGCTCATCACTACTACTCGGAGGATGTGAGTAGAAGGGAAGCGAAAAAGAAGGAAAGCAAGATGAGTGGGGTAGGACTTACTCGGCTGTCAGCGCGCCCTTCCTCATGGGACGAAAACTGTGCAATTTGTCATGCCCCGATGACAGCTGTTCGAAAGAATTCGATCCGCCTAACTAAATGACGCTATTTGCATAATTTTTGATTTTCCAAGAAGCCATGAAATTAAAATAAAAAATGCTTTCCAGCATGAGTCCCATGTAAAGCTTCGCCTTAGAACAGAATATCTACATGGCGCGAGGAATATGAGGCAGCTTCATGAAGTCAAATTATGTTCTTAATTGATAGCTTCCAGTCTGTTTTGATTATGCTATTTCACTGATTTTGTGTTTTTTCCCCTAGAACACGTGTCTCCTCCGCACTGACTCGTTTGTTACTGAATGCTAGGAAAATTTCGAGCGAAACGATTTGTCAGCATTTGCATTTGATGCGATGAACTCAAGTTATTAGGCATCATGCTGCATTGGTGAAAGGGAAGTCAATTGCGCATTTCTACCTTCTGCTTCCGGTTTCTTCGCCTCGGAATAAGAGGCGGATGCAAGGTATGAAATTGCGCATTTGAACAGTGAAGTGGAGATTTAAGGTGTGCTAAGTCAAAGTGATGGTCTGATTTCGTTCCCTTCTCCTATTCGCTTCCTCTGCAGGGGTCGAAGGCTTCCTGTGCGTTACGTGGATTGCATTGATAGGCTTGTGCACTCTTGATAGGTGCGTTCTAACTAGTGTGGCTTACAAAGCGCCTTAAGGGCCAAAAGTTCTACATGTTTTTTTTCAACAGTATGTTAGCAGTGTTCAGCGTTTGTCTGGTTTTGATGTCGGCTCCGTTAAGCTTGAGCAGCACTCCGCATCTTTTGCATACTTTCCAATGGCAATTAAGACTTGAACAACAAATCCTGCTATCATGTGCCAAATACAACTTGATTAGGTGCAAAGTGCTACGCTCATCCTGCGTAGTCTACAAGGACCCCGAGTGACCTTAATAGAAGTGCCTAAGAAGGATTACGGTCACATAAATGTTACTTTGGCAGTCTGGTACGCATTTAAAAAGGGCTTTAAACGCAGCCATTTCCACATCTTATTTAAACTTTTCTCGAAGCTCATGCAAGAAGCTGGTTACCAATGAAAACTGTGACTATTTTATGAATTTACGCAGCATACAGCATAAGGTTGTGCTTAAGAAGGCACATAAGGCGAAATGTCTGTGACTTTTGCACACATGTGGTTAAATTCCGAAGATGCAGCACTCGATTCCCTTCCTCAAGGCGCGGGTGATCTTTAGCCTGCTTGAAATAAACAGATTTTTCACGATTTTAAAAGGTATATTAATGTCACGAAACTCCTTTTACTGGGAGGCTAATTCTGATCACCGCCCTGTTGGAACCACACGCCGTTTACATCTGCGTCACAAAAATTAGGCATGAAAACTGAGTTATTTTGTTGCGATGGCAAGCAGTATTAGCAGTTATTGCCTGCTCAATCACAATTTAGATAAGAATGCTCCGATTATGCCTTATGAACCAAAGGTCATACCAATCAGTGGCATGTCATGGATGCACATGCATCTCAATAAGCTCTCGTGTATTTTCTATGGCCTAAGTACAGCGCGGTGAAAGCGATTCGCAACAATTCTACAAAAGGTGGCGAATCCTAAGGCATACAGGGTAGTTGTTTGTATGCGCCGTCTTTTCTTCCTCAAAATCTCACACAACGTCGAATCGCGGGTGCCATTTTAGCAGAATTTTTGCAACTCTTTCTTTCATGGATCGGACACTGAATTACCTACTGTAACGATGCGTTCTTAGTACGCTGCATTACCCATTAAGCACGTCAGTGCATCATTGACTTGGAAAGGCATGCATCAGTCAACCTGAGTAAGAGGATATTGGTAAGGAAAAGTGCGTGCTGGCATAATCATTCTCTTTGTAGAGTTAACTAGGCACAGCATTTATAACTTTTTAATTTTTCCATAAACTATCCAAAGAATTATACCACATACTTCGGATTTAGACCTTATTACATTCCTATTAGTTGAGAACGCTAGTAGAAATTTAGATGATTTTCTACGTCATAATTTCTCTTTTTTGACATGAGGCAATTCGGTGACCGAAAAAGGACATAAACTGAAGAGAATGGCTGCAGACGGCTTACCTCTAGTCATCGCCAGCTTGTCTCGAGAAGTAGGCGAAAAGATTGCCTTAACAAGATGCATTCAAGAGTCATTGAAATTCCCCTGAACAAAAAGCGAAACGAGAACCAATTCCGGCACTTTGCGCCAACTATTTTCTGCCATCTAGACAGCTACATCTATCTTGTTGGGCTCGTGGCGGGAGGCGACCAGATGCGGAATAATCCTCATTTTATTGCTATGGTTCCAGCACTACAGCTACGCCACTTTCTCCTGCGAACATTTGAGCAGCTCACGGCAAGCGTGCTTGACCCTGCTTATTTAAGGCATAATCTAAGAGGGGATCGTTCAAGTGTGGGGTGACTCTAATTTTGGCATGTTTCATGGGATTCGGGTTGGCTGGTAAAGGTAGATGTTGCTTAGAAAACCTCTCTTTATATTCAAATGCTTAAAACATAATAACGTTAGCTGATGTGTGTTTGGTGTTTAAGGATAGGTCGAAAATTGCAGTGACTAGCTCTTTTGAGTAGTTTTCGCCTATCGCAGCTATCGTCTGAATCAACATGGAAAGCATGAGCTAAACTAAAACACCGCAAAATTATAGGCCTGCATCATAGTTGACAAGGTCTGGTAGGACGCTAGGCGCCATGAAATCTTGCCAGAGGAAGATGTTTACGCAATGGACAGCCTTAATGATTAGTTTCTAAACATAAAAATGGAAGATCAAATCGCTTCAAAATGCAAACAATGGGATCACGTATGATTGAGTGCTATCGACATCCTCTTTTTCCTTCTCTCACGAGACATCGTGCCACGCAACCGTCTTCCAAGATGTCGACATCTGCCACTACAAGTGGTTCAGATCACCCCTGCAAAGCCAGTTGTTCAACTAATATACCTTCTCCAAAGGTCAACATGAGCATAACCATATCGACGGCAAGGAGTTTAGCTTTTTTGCAAAAGCGTCATACCTTTTATGAAATGCTGGCTAGACAGGATCCAGCCAGATCATAGCTTTTATTTGGCAAATGTCCAGCTTTCCAAACTAAAGAAAGATTAATGAGGAACATATTTAAAGGTGAAATAAACTGCGAAATACTAGGAAGCCACAGCAATTAGCTTTCGTGTGCTGTGCTGAATACAGCGCGAACTCCTTCGGACAGCCTACGGATCATCCTGGGATTTTTAAAATTCGTGCACGAGGTGCAGCCAGTAAAAATAAAGGCAGCCCACCCATCGTCCACCATTTTACCCATCAAAGGCAATGCATGGTCCCCTCGTTTTTCCTTCCACCTCCTGTGCCAAATACTTATATTTCTAGGTAACCTCAATAAAGAGGCGAATTGCTCATCTGATTCTCACAAGATCAAATCCAACCATCGCTCTACCCAAAACAGTCAGTCAGTCAGTGGCATGATTGAAAATAAAACATTTTCCGGCCAACTGACAGTATTCCCTGCGAATTATAAGTGTCGTACATACTTCATTCACATCTTTCGGCGTTGTTGGGTTCTATTCATTGCTCGCTACTGTCGTTGAGCGAGAAATCGCATAGCGATCAAGTATTCACCTTCACTCTTATCAAGAGAGAAGCTTAGAGATCTAATAAAGACGCGAACAGGCAGGTGTGAGCATGCTGTTCTTTATTGGAAGCAATCAGAATCTTCATGAAAGTCATAGAGGGCTACTATCTCTGTTTCGCCTTGATAGGGAAGTGCATTCAAATCCCATTCCCTTCAATATTTTCCAAAGTTCAAGAGCGCCACCACGTGCTTTTACCCAGGTTCTGAATCACCGATTCATTCCTTGGTATGACACTGACAACGCATCCCACTTCTTGGTTGCTTCGTATGCTGCAGGCCGGTCTAAATCCGACAAGCCCTTTAATAAACGCTGGAAAAGTCCATGCTAGTAATAGCGGAGTTACATGTAAACACCCGGTAAACAATGCAAAAGATTCACCTTGACATCATCCCTCCTCGCACGTGAGAACACCGTGTGCCTCAACCTTAATTCAAAAGTGCCTTGACAAATGTCTCAATGGAAAGCAAGGCAATTTACACTAGAGTTGAATACTTGCATTTGAATGAAAAATACAAGCACAAGTTTGAAGATAGCACAAATTGAGCTGGTGGGCAAGGTGGAACAGAATGTGGAGTCCAGCCTAGCTTTCACACTTCAGTTTGGACCGCACCTGCAAGTGGGTCTATACGATCCCACTTTCCGTGCATCTATAAGAGCGCAAATGATTTAGTTCTAAGCATGCTGCTTTGAGAATTCTTGGATGGAATAAAAGGACTAGCTAATTGCTGCCCTTGAGGAAAGTATGTTGATGCACGCTTAGCTGCTGCTACTAATGCCCCACAAAGGGCAAAAATTTACGCGCTTCCTTGGCACGGCGAAAAGGACTTTCAGCAACATGCTTACTGCACAATGCCCCTTCCACATTTAGCGAGGCCACAATGACAACACCTATTGGTTCACGTGCCGTCCAGTTGAAATGGCTGTTACAAAGCATTGATGAAGGTAAAACGGACCGCATTGGGTTAAGCGCAGTGGTTTCTCATCCCCGGCTGGCAACACGAAAGGAAATGTGCAAGATCTTTGTCTAACTGCTCCATTCGTCACCAAACTGAAAAACGTCGTAATGTGCAAGTGCGCATCTTCAGTTTTAAGCGACCAAAGAAACCCAAAAAAGAATTACAACACCGAGCAATCAGGCAATCCTTCATTGCAGCATGGTGAGAGAGTGAGTTTTGAAGTGGTGAGTTATCCACCTCGCGATATCTTCATCGCACTTCTACAGAATTAGAGAGCGTGCCATACCGATGTATAGATGACCGATGATCATATATTAGTGGACGTACTAACGGAATTCTACTCATCTTTATTAACTGTAAGACGTGGTACAAAATAAAGCTCTCAATGAGTTAACTCTCATCGACTCATTCTTTTATGCGCAAATTATCCCAAATTACATGCCTGATGCACACGCGAGCTGAATAAGAAGGTTAGTAAGTGGTTGCAATGCTGTCCTGTAAAAACCATGGTTGTCAGCATATTCTCTTTTTAAATCCAAAGAAGAGCACGTCTCCTTATTCCGTTTAATCGAAACACAAACAAATGTGCGAAATCGGCATATTTATAGCAAAGAAAATCAACAACCACATTAGAATGGAAATAATTCAAAAAAGAAAACAAAGAATAACACAACCGCAACGTCATTGACGCGCGCAAGAGTTAAAAAGTGGCGGAAAAACGCAAGAAATGTGGCATGATAGCAGACAAGGTTGGAAAATTTAGGGGAGTTTAAGCAAGGTAGAAAGCCATGAAAGAGAAAGGGACGACAGAGATCAGAGATATTATACCAGATCCTCTAGACGTTACGAGGATTCCTCCTTCATGGCCTAAAAAAGACATTCTGATAAAAACTTCGAGAAAAAATTAGCGGCCATATGAAAGTAAAGGGCCACGAAATAGGCGCCAATGATTGGCATTCAGTGGTAAGCTCAAGCAATGCTCTTGTGTAGAAAAGGCAGTCGATAACGCACCTGACAAATGTCGGTGATATGACATCTGGCAGCATAATCTCGTCTTTCAACTTACCGAATTCTGGTGTCTGGTCGCTGGAAAGATGCAAAGAATTTGCTTTTGTGCCCGTTGGCATTTACTGCAAGAACACTTCTCAAAAATAGCACTGCAGGATGCTCAAAGCACCCACACATCTACTCTTACCAATGGTTCAGAGCTCCTAGCACTTGTCAACAGGACAAAGTGGTGCCTCAATAGACGTATGACTAAGTTGAAGTTAAAAGCCGCTTTCACTGTTCTTTAGTCCTTCTGAATTCGGAGGATCCATGAGTTTCCGCAACACTCCTTAAAAGTAGAGACCTTCCGGCAAAGTGGTTCGGGTCAGTAATAATGCCATTTGCTACGTACCCTGATTGTTTTAAAGGCCCAACTGCTTCCAAAGGCACCGCCAGTGGGTCTCACGAGCTAGTAACAAAGTGCTACAGTCCGCTAAAAGCAAAGGAGCCAAACCTTACGGAACAGCTCGGTCATACTCACATACATTGCTTCGCAAAGCCGCTTACACAAATTTTTAGCTAAGCGCTGTGATATTTCATGTCTCTACTCTATGAGCTTTCCTTGTCATGCAAACTCAAACCTCGAATTGGGTAAGGCACAGCTCGTGCCAATAACTTGCAGTTATCAACAACATGCTAGAGCGGCACCGTTGCCATCATTAGCTGGATAGATGGAAGTGTACACAAGCTACGCCGCAATCAAGCAAACTCAGGTTGATGCTCGTGATTCCATTGATGCGAAACCGAGAGCGTTTGTTAAGTGGTGAATGCTTGGCATCAGCTCACGATTGCACAACTTCTACACATGTGCACTTGAGAAGAGTCTGTAGCCAGAGTTGCTGTTCTTCCATTGCCGATTCCACTACTCTGCCTGGAGGACTTAAAGGCCTTAGCTTAACTAATCTTGCCGTAAGCAATGAGTGCAGCACGAAGCATGTGTGCTGCTGAGGTTGTCACAGACCCTCACGCCACCACTGAGCAGGATGAGAAGCCGAACTGCATTGAATGAGATGAAACGATGATCAACAACGCCAACGGTAACAGGGATTAGGTCTTGATCCACCATGGCGAATGGAGAGACGCTTCGTTCTTCCGAGCGCCTCAAAACAACTGACCGCAATGCAAAATGTGCCCTCGTGACATGGACACAGAGCCCATCGATGTTATGGCTGACTAAAACTACATGCAGAAGTATCGCAAAGAACCTTGGTTTTTCATGTCCTCAACGACTGTCAAGCAGAAATCAACCACCACACCAAAGTTGGTTGGCAACTCAAACTTAATAACACATGACTTGTTATAATTTGGACCGAAGGGAGAGTGGCAACCACTCAAACTCACGCTAGACAGGGCGAAACCAACGTTCTGACGCTATGTCTTATGCCGTCGTAGATGCGAAGTAGAGAATAGTGAGTCAGGTAGCTAGATGGATAGATGGAAGGCTGGATGTCCAGACTGGTGGGTAGACCAAAAAACAGAATGGAAAGGATCTCCAAGCATTTGTCTGCTATTGACCCGATACCGTACCAGCTACATGGCTAAATAAACAGGCAGGTGGGGCGTGTAAGTAGACAACCGAAATCCTAGTGTTTGCCAGTAGGCCAAAATGTGGTGAGGAAAACACGCACATTTGTCAATGCTCTTGTAGCCTTCAAAGTAAGCATTAACTGCACGACGAAATATTGCCGGTATTAAAATCAAGTCGAATTGCTGCTACGCCTGAAGGGACGGTGGAACTACCACATTGGCGCAACGATTGAGCGTTGTCCACAAAGTAATAAACATAGTGCTACTTCTCCGAGGGACATTTCGCCCATGGCTCTTTTGGAGGCAATCATCCCATGGGGTTTCCTTCAATGCACAAAAAAGACTGATAATTTAGCCGAGGAGTCCTATTTGTAATGGCCTTCTTCGGTTGACTAGCGAGGCTTGTCAAATGATGCAGCCCATTACAGACGCATTCTTGTCACATTAAGTTCACAACCGACAATAGCAACAAGTAGAGCCAAACGATCGGCGGCTTCTCCCCATTTTATCAGCTCGATCCTTTGCTGTCTAAATCTTAGCATCATTGCAATCAGCTAGTAACATACAGCCATTAGACTGAAAGGTAGCAAATGAAGCCAAACAGGATTGATTGAGACTCGTTAATATGCAAAACTTTGTGCAAGAAATGGACCAAATTACGGTCAAACTTTGCTAGTAAACCGAAAAAAAAAACTACAATTCACATAAAACAGAATGCTTAACAGCTTTGATAAACAAATGTATCCAATTGGGCAAAGAATAAAAGCGTGAAATACGATGACATTAGCAAATGTCGTTTTGGAGCACAGGTGCTTTTCTATGTTATGCAAAACACAAATTGTAATGTTATCATACTAGATGCATAGCAACTCAAAAGGAAGCTTAGAGGCACTTTTATAGTCCATCAGAAGCCGAACTGCAATTCGTTTGCTGTTCATGCAACACGCGGTCCTGGTTGGGAGTGACTTAAGCAGCCAATGTATCTTCTCCGGGTGGGGGTCCCATAGCCACACCAGTAGCTCCAATCTTTTTGTTATAGCTGCGCATCCCTACGCATATCACCCAGTTTTGACTACGCACGAATATAAGGATAGTAGGTCTTGCGTATTCACGCTGCTGCTGAAGAATGTGCCACGGACTGGCCAGAATGTCAGCGAAGGGGCATCAGTTGAAATTAAGCCCAAACCAAGCTAATCTCCTTCTCACAAAATCCAAAGCGGATACGCTTGAATCAAGTTCAAGCCCTTCCTCTACCTAACTTGTCAGTGGACTAGCCCTACTGCCTTCTAGAGCGTTCTGTCTCCTTTATTCGCTGCATTCGCATTCTATCCATTGGCGAACATGGATTCCCCTGTTTTAAGTCACTCATTTTTATGTGGCATTAGCTGACTTCTCAAAATCGGATACATCTACTCACTTCCAAATATAGTTACGCTAGGCCACAATTGTGCCTACATTCCTCTTGGACTAGAAGCGAGCACTGCATATTTCACAGCATGACACATCTGTTAATCATAGGAAAGCATGGCCAGACGTAGTGGGGATTCGCAATTGCAGTCACACTAGTCCCCCAGTACTTGAGTAAGTCGAGGATGTTATAAGGCTGACGCGGCTTTTGAATTACGCTTCACACGCAACAGATGAGTGTAAAGTGACACGGAAGTCTACCCAGAGTCTCACACGAATCCACTTTGCACGTGGCCCATATTTCGGCTCCTAGCAACTCAGTGCTCCCGCACGTTCACACATGGTAGCTTTCATGGTGTGAATGGAGAAGTCGTCTTGCGCGTCAAGGCCAGCATAGATGCTCGGTTGAAATAAGCGCAGACCGATCTTATAAATGTGCAATGATTTGTGAATGCAACGTATATGTGCAGTAAAGATGGCGCTTCACGTCTGTCTCATCGCATTGGCTGCCTTCTCTTTGCTTAAAGAACCCACAGAAGACAGCGGTAAGATTATTTCTGCCAAATGTCTCTGCTCTGCATGCACAAAAGCATTTGACCACTAGTCTGTTAAGAAGTTTAAGACAAACATAACTGCCATATGAAGGTAAAGGGCTACGAAATAGGCGTCAATGATTGGCACTCAGTGGTAAGCTCAAGCACTTACCAGTGCTGAGTGTTTGAATCGTGTTGTTGAATTCCATGAATGGGGTTTCATCATGCACTGCCACCACAGTCACTGTGTATGTCGTGTTGGGTGTCAGTTCGTCAAGAGTGACTTCTCTGGCGCTGGGGGGTGCGGATGCTGATCTTCCGGAGTCGGTCTCAGAAGTCGACTCCGCTCGATTTGTGATTTTCACATCGTCAGCTTCATACAGGTCTGTCAAATTCCAACCTAGGCGAATGGAGTTAGAACTCGCAGGATGCCAGTGGAAGTGCATCTGCAGAAGACTTTCGTCTAAAACTGTCAAGTTTACAAAATAGGAAATGTGCTAACCAGTCAAAGTGACTGCTCAATGGTGTAGATTGCACTTGTCTAGACTGTCGCTGTCGACGGAATGAAGCGAACGTATTGCGTCAACTAGTTTTGAAGGGGAGGGTGAATTCCGACTCTGTACGACACGAGGGCACATTGAATTCAAAATGCGTGAAAAGAGCTCTCCACAACACGCGTGCTGAACAACGGTGAACGGGTCCTTGACAGGATAGACACGACTATTACTCCGCTTCAGCTAGTATCACGCGAAAACTGTGCCATTCAGTCAAAGTGACATTTACAAGGCATTGCTAAACTTCAAACAGACCAACTTAAAGTAAATGCAAATGCAGTCCGACTCTTCTACCCCTTTCGCTAGCAAGATTGTGGAAAGTGGAACATCTTACTAGACATTCAAGATGTTTGCCCTCACCCTTATTTTAACCCTACTTCGAGCCTTGTCATGACGCGCTAATGTGCATTTTTAGATTTAAATGCCAAAAGAGTAAACACTAAGCAGCAACATTGGGCAATCAAACAGCTCTTTGTCAGCACACGTTTGATTGGTGCCATTCAAATTGGTGCCTGGAGGAGCCCTACAATTGGCATTCCTAATAGTAAAGCGGTGGTGCGAATCGCACTTAAACAGAGTTGGCGAAGGCGGAAGTGACGATGACTTCAATGAGCAGAATACAAAGTAACATGCCGAAATGGAGGATGTTGACGACGGGTCAGTAGACGCACCGTGTACACCCATTGCGTCTCAAGGATCACTAAATTAATTTTCGCAAATGGTGCCTTACAGAGTAAAGCTTGCTAATGAGCGCTGAGGATCGGTACCCAGTGTTAGGCCCAACCGATTCTCCTGTGTTGGGAAGGCAGTCGGTACCTCTACTGACAAATGTCAGTGATATGGCATCTGGCAGCATAATCTCGTCTTTTAACTTACCGAATTCTGCTGTCTTTATATCACCTTTGTATTCAAAAATCTTCTTTCCTTTATGCGTTACCGTCACGGTCACTGTGTATGGTGTGTTGGGCCTCAGTCCGGCCAGAACCATTTTTCTTTCGCTAAGGTACGCAGATTCACATATTTCGCGTGTCGGCTCAGATTTCAGTGCTGCCTTTACTGTGATGTTGCCATCGAGCATATCACTGAATTCCTCCTCACTCCACGTTAAGCGAATGAAATTCGTTCCCACGTGATCCAACTGAATGTACTGTTCTATTTTATCCTCACTTGTTATTGTCCCTTGAACAGAAATGGAAAAGTGGCAGTCAGCCAGCATGACTACTCAGTGTTGCCGTTTGCATTTATTTACGATCTGAGAGCATGATGTTTTCGAACTGAGTGAAGACACCAGAATGCACTCCTATAGCCTGCGTTAAATCAATGTTTTGGAATCAACAAATGTTGTGACATTTCATGTGCTCATAACCCAATGCTAATGAGAATTCCATTGTTAAAATCTCACTTACGGACAGTTGCTTTGTTTTTCTTTGCCAAAATGGGAGCCACAAACAAAATGAGACACCACTGGTAAAACATCTCTGCACCCCACTTGTTTTATGTTTACAGCTCACGGTGCATTTGTTTGCAAATTCTGCACATGCATACCAGCCTATGGACTCTCTTTATCTCACATGGCGTCTTCTGATTGGCGCAGTGAGGTGGGTAAGTGCATATTTGTCATGATGTTGTCATATCTTTTCACCCGTAATACATGTTGCTGAGTTCACCTTGACCTTCTCTTTTCTTGCATGCGAGAACGCCTTGAACATTCGCGATGACATTTAAGCATAGCAATGCGCTTTATGATATTTAAAAGATCTAATTAAGCGTACATTAAAGCTTATTTTACCTAGAATTTATTCACTCATTTATTTTTCCTTTTGCCTCCATAGAGTCGATTTTTTATGGAATTTCGGTGGTATCGGTATTACTGCTTTATTCGATTGCCTCGCATGTTTAAGGCATCCTTTCTTTAGTCTTTTTGGCAACTCCGTGACGAAGGAGTTTTGACCAGCATCCTAGAGCCTGAATCTAAAAAAAAAAACAGTTTTTTCACCGTAAATATCAGCAAAACCCTTACAATATCACAGCATTTTAAATTTGTCTGAATGACATCTAGGTGGTATTCACAAATGTTGTGATTGTCTGACTTCTAAAAAATGAACTATTTTTTGTGGTCTAATGCCATTTGACTAGTAATTCACCTTGCAGTTCTCCGATCATCGGGACTAAAGAAAAAGACTTGTCTTTCAGTGTTGAGCTACCCTAGCAAGGGTCAAATGAAGAGAATGAAAAAAGGAGCCAATATGGAGGGCCAACATAAATTTAAGCCGCCATGTTCAAGCATAACTCTTCCGCAAAAGAGAGCTGAAGAGCAGGAAACTTTGATGAAAATCATTGATGCGATTCTTACCCCACTGCTTACATGAAGTCAGGAGGTTAAAAAGGGACTAATCCGAAAATCATGGACAAATTTTTAGTACGTGTAGACACTGCTACACCTGGTTAAAAATTTAGCAATGCCATCTCCCGTTGCCTCGAGACTACTCGCAGTTTTACGGAAAAATTGTGATAACCATGGAGAAAGGCTGATCACACTTTGGGAAGCTGAAAAGATGCAAAAGATTTTGCCTTTGTTTCCCGTTACAATTTACTAGAAGAACACCTTCTCAAAAATGGCAATTCAAGTACTACACCGGTGATCTTAGCACACACACACTACAGGTTACCCAGACCGCCCACACATCTACCCTTACTAATGATTCAGAGTTTCTAGCACTTGCCAACAGGACAAATTGATGCTACGGCAGATGCAAGACTGTGCTAAAGTTAAATTAAAAGCATTTTTCACTATTCTTTAATCTTTTCGGAATTCTGAGGAACCACAAAGGGGACACAAGAAGTCGCTTTCTTAAACCACAATGTGATTTTGAGTTTGCAGCATTCATTAAAATGTATAGACCTACCCCCAAAGAAGCTTGGGTCAGTAACAATGCGTCTCAGAATTTGCATCTGATGAAACAGATGCAAGAAAGGCGTGTTTTACCTCACACAGTGCACAGCGCACTGTGGATCGTACCGAGAATCAGACTTCTGCCCACATTGTCTACATGCGCCCTCATGGCAAAGTGGCAATGCAGTTTTAACATCAGCATCATTCTATACCTCGACCTCAAATACTCACCATAACTAAACACTGGCGCTTTTTAAGACGGGCTTTAGTTTGCTTGAAGACATGCGGTTCTGAGCGTGGTAGTTATAGTATGGGTGCCAAATCTCTACCCTTCCACATTTCAGCCCTTCAATGCGTGAACAAGTGACATAAGTTTTACAGTAAACAGCAGTCGCTATTCAGGTTGCACAAGGCTCTTTCGACACAAACAATGAACTAAAGTCAGCCAAACAGTCTTGTCTTGTTTATTTCTGCAGGGCACGCGAAACTAAAATTAATAATGAGCTCCTTTTTGAATGGTAGTACTCGCTTGCACTTATTCTTGGCTGGAAGAGCAGGCAGAATTCCACATCCTAAGGGCATCTATATTGTGAGGACAGTTTAATCACTACTATTACTGTCAAGATGCTAGCAGTAAGATTTCTGTATCGAATGGCAACACCTATTATTTTTGAAATTTCAGAACCTGATGGTGGCAAAGGCGAACAAAACAGAAGGGACCCCGATTTCGCGCTGCTTCCAATGGGATCGCGTAGATCCTTGGACTTATCAATCACGCAGGGGTATCCACAACCTAACTAAGCTTGTCACCAACCAAATCGTACTAAGTGTAATGGCAGCCGATTTATCTGGTGACCCATTTCTGCAAACTACTGATTTCTGGCTTGGAGCGGTGAACAAACGTTACAAGTTTTGTCACGAAGCATTCAAAAATGAAGTCAGTGTTTAGTCATACAGCGGTATAATAAAACTCTACCAGCAGGTAAGCGAGGGCTTAAGGTTATGCACACACTGTTATAACGTGCTAGGTAGTAGGTCATGTTCAGCGACCCGTGCTGTCTGCATTGTGGTAGGCAGCATGTGACTGCGTTGATAAGATTACTTATTTGGACCCAATAACATCAACAAGAAGACCCACAAGAGAAAAACCGTTATGCAGTGTGCAGCACATGCTTGACCCCATCTATACTACTATGGTTGACCGGCTACACAAACCACGCGTAAAATGCAGCAAAAGTGCAAAATGCGCTAGAATTTTGGAGTCTTAAAGATGACACAAATGTAAAATGTTCGCAGTTTAATTTAATTTTGTTTTATTGACACAATATCCCCAATGATGCAGTCCACTTCTGTCGACCATTCTGCCATAGATGTGAAATAGATGGACGATAATGTCTTCGAGATCTAGTAAGATGTTTGTGTGGATGTTGCTTCCCATCCCTCGGAAATTCGCAGCATTCCATCTTAACCGCATTAAAAACAGCAGCGTTTTCCTCTTATTTTTGCACTCCTGGGATGGAATCAGAAGATCAAACTTTGGACTGCAATTACTTGGTATGTTTCGAGACGAATTTTTGGCTGTTAAATAGTGTACTTGAAATCAAGTAAATAAGTAGTGTTCTGACTCACATGGACCAGTCGCTATTTCTTGACGACATAAGCTGTAAATCCGGTATTGTACAAAGACCTACCAGTCACTCTACAACCATGCCTGTGCACAGACAGTCACGCACGGTTTTATTTTTCGCTAAATAAAGTGTAAAATATAATGTCAAGCCGAAATGCCTTGCAGTTCGCCGCCTAAAAATGCAGTGAGTCGCCATCGCGTATAATGTTGTATGTTTCTTATTTTCAATTAAGCGAATAATTAATCGTTTGAGCATAGGTGCCACCTGGTGAACATTCTGAGCATAACAGGTGTGATTGTGTGACAGATATCGTTGAAAGACACTGACACCCCGTAATGTGCCCCTCACATTTGGGAAAATATCGCTGAGATCTGTCTGGGTCATGATAGAGCACTGACGAATCGGTCTCGCATCAGCTGAAGTGGACATGTCTTACGCAGGTTACAATTTGTCCTCCTCGCAGCACATTTTGTACCTGTGAGCCATAACATAAACCTTGCTAGACCTTGACTGCAGCTTCATCAGTTCCCAAACACAACGGACTCCTTAATATTAAGTGGGCACTCTTAGGATAATATGGCTTTCTATATTTCCGTGCCACATTTAGAAATAAGCATAAGCAAATTATATGAACAACGCATTTATTGCCTTCTTTCTAGTAATGACGATGGATGCTGCCAACGAGGCAGAACTGCTACCACGGCACTTTAACTGGATTTACGTGGACCCCAGACCTATCAGATTAGTTAGGACATCCAAGTTCTAACTGAACTCCATGCAGACCAAATCAAACTGTTTTCGAGACCGATTTCTCCCTCCGGCCCTTCTATTTACAAAAGTACCAATTTTCGTTCGGAGCAATTACTCTCGAGATACCGAATCCTGACAACTAATACATTCCACTTTTTAGAATCTTCACATAGGATGAGCCATACAGCCGTTGCCGATTCGGGTTAGTGGTTAGGCAAAGTAGTGGAGGAGGCGTTGTCGTCTGAGGAAAGCAGTTTGCGCCAAACCAATACAGCTCACAGCCTCGCTGATGTGGTGATTGCCATGAGATCACTCTCTTCTGATTCGGTCGTTCCAGGTCAATCCTCTCTTGACATAAACGAGGAGGACTGCTACTAGTGCGCAAAGAAGGGTTTGTTGTGAATAACAGTGAAAGTTATAAATCAACTAAATAAATGAAACTTTGATCTGGCCCTAACTTAAGGAGAAGCAGCAAGGTTGACGTCAAATGGAGGGCCTCGAAATTTCACACAAGCTTGTCGGCGGCGTTTATCAGTGCAGAAGACAGGCATCATCCTTGACTGGTCAAAACGAGTCATGCTGCTAGTGCACTAGTTTGATTTAATTGAGTAAGTAGGTGCCAGTATGCGACGCATACCATGAGACACTAAAAAGAAGGCTCGTATAAGCCATAATCTACTACTACTCGATTCTCACAGGCTTGTTTGTTCTTAATCATAAATTCGCTCAGGAAGCACCCAGACCTATACGGTGCATCTCCAAGCAACGAAATCTTTTTAAAATAAAGCAATTGAGTTGGTAATTTGAGTGTTTACGAGGGAGACACACCTTGCCAAGGAAACACAGAAAAAGGGCAGCAGTGTTATATGACAATAAAAACTGCGCGAGCAAAGTGCAAGGAGGCGCAAAAGCCTCATCACCGAAACGTGGGCTATAAGGAGCGATTCTTCCCTTTTCTTTCAAGGGATAATTTCTTAAGTCAAGTCATGCGGTCCGTATTTACGTATAACACCTTAAATTCAAGTGCTATGACTTGAGTTTGAAGGCATCGTGCATTTTGCGGTTGCGAACTGGCTCTTCAATATTGGCAAAGGAGTCGACCTATCCGTGTGCACACACACTCAGCATTTGAAGCGCTGATGCGTTTTGGCCAAAAGCACGGGGATTGCTTAGATGCCATCGAGCTGACATCCGCAGTAGCCTTTTGGTAGTAGGCCACTGCTTTTGAATCCACCCATCCATCCATCCTTCAATGTCTGCTTAGTACTTGTCGACGTGGGCTTCGTTCTTCGTACAGGAGTCACTGGATTAGATCACCTTACGGCTTCCAAGTTCGATTCAGATGAATTGCGGAGGCATTCGTGCAATGGGAAAGGAGAGGGGCGTAAAGTCAGTAGCTATAGTCTTTCATAAGCTCAGAGTATCAAGGTGAGACCGGTTTCATTTGATTTTGCGATCCTTAGCCAATTTAAAACGTTGATATGTAGGAAAATATCTGTGGGAATATTCATAATTTAATCCAAAAATGTTCTCTTCAAAGCAGAAAAAAATGTACTTCTTTATTGTTGGGGCAAGGCATCGACTTGACAACTTGGCATTGATACCATCCTCCGGTAATTTTTGTTAGGATTGATTTGCCATTGCCATTATTCCTCCCAAGAGTGGGTAGAAGAAGAGCATTGTTGACATTGAATTGACGAATTTTGAGAGCTCGCAGCCTCACAAAAATCTGCGGCGATTACATCAAAAGCGAAAGATGCTACTTTTGTTAAACAAACATAGAAGAGTGTACGTGTGCGACAGCAGGCTGAAGTTTCAGCTAATTTTGCAAAAACCATTCTGTTAGTGTCTACATTGTCCGCGCATTGTCTTTATTATTATTGTTTATAAGGGACTCAAGGTGTGTGTGTTGAGTGAAGAAGAGTAGGTTGACCTTGTAAGTAGGGAGGAAGTTCACTGTAAGACATGTGCTAGCGTGGCTATACGCATGTGCTTACCTCATTCTTCAGTGCCCCTGGGGTAGCACGGGCTACATATTCGGCTTAGGTTGGAGGGCATTCAGCACTGCAAGTCGTCTTCATCACCATGACGCCAACTGCAACCGCGCATGTTGAGAGGAAAGAACAAGTGAATTATCTGAATGCTGCATTGCTGCTTAGCAGTCATTGTGTACGGCGAAATGGATGAACAGGTTGAGATAAAAGTCGGGAGTCTTTGTAGAAGTAGTAAAAGAAGAGGAGGATGAGTAGGAGGAGGAAAAGTTTGGCTTGAGCGCCCCTAATAAGGTGATCATCATGGGGTGGACTGTGGATCGCATACTGTGCTGAGATGACACTGACTGCGATACGACCACTTAAGTGATCGCAAGCAATACCGAGATGGAAGCAAAGAACAGCAAAGCGTATTACAGGCTGCGTTAAGTGAACCGCTGTCAAACATCAGACCGTAGGCAAGTTAATAGCAAACATGAAACTGAGGCATTCAGTAAATGAAAGAAGGGAGTTAGCAGCGTTGAGGAAGGGAACATAAATCTGGCTGCAGCATGAGGGGAGAAAAGGAAATATGGTGAACAAATGTGTGCGTGTTGCATAGGTGTGATGGGAAGACGAACTGTGGGATATGATTTAATAAAAACGAGTTTGTTTTCCAAAAAAACATTGAAACATGGTTTTAATTGGCTAATTTTTCTCTAGAATTGAATAGTAAAATGAGAGATTTAGAAAGCTTGTTTGCGGTGGTGGTGCTAGTGGCGAGGGTGCAATAAGAGCTGTTGGACGGGACCGAGAAGAAGGAGCAGTAATTTGTGTAGATGTGTACGAACGCATGCATGAGATTAAAATAATAGTAGTGGTCATAGTGTTTTAGGGAGAAAAAGGCAAATTAGCAATAAATGCATGCGTCACACATGTGTGACGGCGGGATGAAGTGCGGAAATTGTTAGGTGGAACAACATCGTAAAAAGAAAGAAGCAACCGCTTGCATAGATGACTGTATGATGTGCAAATGAAATAAGTTCAGTAAAAGAATGTAGAAGAGAAGTAGATGAAATGAGTGAAAGAATGTAGGAGGGAAGAACTTCCATTTTCAAGTAAGTTGAGGTGGGAAAGAAGTGGTGGTGGGTGGTAGAGTGACATAAAGTGCACTTATTGGGCGCATGCACACGAGGGGATGGATGGGTGGAAAAAAATGGAAGTGTCAAAGGTGCAGGGGAGCCCACTGCTACTATGCTCCTATTCAAAAGGTGTGAACAGGCGTAAGGAGGAGGTAGGTATAATGAATAAGAACTCAAAAGAAACTTATGAAACAGGAGTAGAAACCTGTGCAAAGAATTCGTAAAAATGGAATGAACTTGAAAAGAGGACAAATGGCGGGAAGTAATGTGGGATGTAGGTGGCGGAGTATGCATGGGCAAAGGGAATGAGTGGATGGGACCTACTCGGGTTTCAGCGCGCCATTTTCGCTTCCTTGGACAAGAAGTGATGACAGACTTGTTCCGAAGAATTTAAACCGACAAAACGAGTGATATTTTATCGCCGAAAATGCGTCCGATTTCTTGGGCAGCCATGCACTTAAAATAAGAGATGCTTTCCATTATGAGTCTAGTGGAAGGCTTTGGTTTAAAAAGGAACATTTTGCTGTGTGCAATATGAGGCAGCTTCATGAAATGCATTTGCGGTTTTACCTGAGACCAACCAATCAGTGGGACAGAAAGAAGACAACGTCGGCTACTGGCAGCCCAATAAGTCGATGTGGTGGTGGTGAGGGTGTGTAAGTAGTGAGTGCAGGCAGCAGTAGTAGTAGGGGCATGCGTGTGGGTGTGTGCGTTGGTGGGTGAATGGGTTGCGAGAAGAGACAGGGGACAGAGGGAAGTGGTGGTGATAGAGGGTATTCAACTGAGCGGTAGTGGTGAGTTAGGCACAATGAAGATATGATGAAGGGGAAATGGTAAAGCAGTGTGTGGACCGCGTGTATTGGTGGGTGGGAGTAGATGCGCAAGTAGGTTTGGCTGCCAGTTGACGTCCTTCTCTCCCCTCTGTCCCGCGTCTAGTCCTTATTTTCTCTCCTCATACCCTTTCTTTGATTACTTTTTATTTTCGCTCTTCTTTTCTTCCCGTACACATTTTCGAGCCCAGCACCACCACCGCAAGTGCTTATAGACCGCTAGCAGGTGCCCCACTTCCTCCATTATCAATCATGCAGCATTCCTTCCTGCGATTTTCGTTTATATATTTTATCAATTCTTTCCTTCCTTTCTTTTTGTCGATCGATGTTTCTCTCCACTTAAATCTTTCTTTGATTTTTTCTTCCTTTGCTTTCCTTCTCCATTCATTCATTTAACCACCCACCTTATTTGCCAATTACCCATTCATTCTGCCCATGTCATGCAACGCGCACTTTTCTCCTTCTTTCTCTTTATTCATTCACCTCCACCACCGGCAGCACTACTTATATCTTACTGGTAGAGCGACTGCCTTCCTGCCTCACAACTACTCATGCACTGCTAGTAGACGTCCTTCCCCTCTCCCTGTCCGACCTCTCTTCCCCATGCCTTCCCTCCTTCTCTCTCAATCTCCCTTCCTTCTCTTCCTCCTCATATTTTCATTTGCCACCATTGTTCTTGCAACATTCTTTACTTCCTTCTTTCCTTCTTTCCTCCTTTTTCTCAACAACTGCTTTTACATTGATAAGCACTAAATGTACTTCCAACGCATTCATGCATTCTAACCTAATGTCTTTTACTTTCCCTTTTTTCCTTTCCATCGTTCCGACATTCTTTGCTGGTATCTTACCTGCCTTCTTGTATTTTTGTTCCCATTTTCTTACTTGTTTTATTTCCTTTACAAAGCTAGTCCCACTAATTTTCCTATATCCCTCGCACTATTATTCCTCTGCCCTGCCTGCCTCCAATCCTATAATGAGGCTCAATGCTTTCCGTTTCAACAATGCCCGCAGCTCTATTCTGTCTGTTCCCTCACTTTATTTTCTTACCGTCAAATATGTGTGACGCATTCATTCACGCTTTCCTTACGCTCCCCAAATTCTATTCTTATTATCCCCTTAACATTCCGTTTCTTTTTTCCTACCTTCATTCAATCATCACTAGTGTATTATTTTACCTTTCTATTTATTTCGAATCTAGCGCTTATCAACTGAGCAATCGATTGTCTATTTAGATGATACTATTTCTTATTAAGATTGTTTCCTTTCCGTATCATTGTCGCACATATATGACCCACGCACACTTTCTTACTTTGCCGTTTCCTCTTCAAATCCTAACCACTGCTACCATTAATTTGAGACTCATTCACTCTATCCAGCATTATCTATTCCATTCTCTTCCTCCGCTTCCTCCTCGCCCCACATCCTCCCCGTTAACAAGGACACCGCATTTATCTCCTCTTCCTTTCATCCATTCAGTCATCATCACAGACGTCTTATTTTCTTTATTCTTCTTACTTCTTTTCTCCTAGACAAGTTAGCAAGAGCAGTTCTCGTTCGATGATGAGAATAGAAGGGCGCGTTACAACAGCCTGAGTAGGGTCCACCTGCTCAGCTTTCATGTCCATGCAAACTCTACCACCTACACTTCCTAACATTCCTTGGGATTCGCCTTTCCTTCCACAGTTCCTCCTTTCGTTGCACCTTGCTTGCACAAATTTAAGCTACTGTGCCTGAATTTAACCCTTTTCTCCTTGTCCTACTTGTCACCTCCCTTCTTCTACTGAAACCCTCCAAGTTGTAGTGAAAGTAATGCGCTTCCCCTTTCCATTCTTTCCATCTTTTCCTCTCCCCAAAAGCATACAGTCTTAATGTCCTTGTCGCCTTGATCCTATTGAGCTGCTTATCGTGCGATCAACAGATAGGAATCCAAAGCTAATTCCTTTATCGTCAACGGACCTCCAAATTATCAATTTGCTACAATCCTGGAACGACTAAGAGCATCATAGCCGCAGAGGTCTGTTGAACGCGAACAAAATGTGTTCGGTAAATTAGGCATCAATTGAAGCATGCAGAAGATCAGACAGAAGCCAATGTTAAGGGATTGCAGACATTTAATGAACGTTTCGATCAAATTTATGGACGGTTGCTTTATGTCGATGCATCGTTAGTGATATCTAGCGTTCCTGTTTAACGAAAAAGAATTTGAAATGGCTGGTATTTATGAACATAGCCTTGGCTCCTGATGAGGCCTTAGACAGCGCCATTATCTACGGAAGTCTCATCGTTCACCGGCACGCATAACTAGGCAGGAGAGTGCTGTCTGCGTGCCAACAATAAGCGGTTGTTGGATAAAGTTTATTGAAAAAGTTACAGCGGTTGTATGGTGACAATTCTTATATATATATTAGCTGCTGGATTATGGAATGGAATGAATCTGAAACATTTGATCCCATCTGCTTTTCTTGATCTATGCCCTGGTTACTATCGAAAATTAAGCTGTTAGTGCATCCGCATTACCAAACACTCATCGGGGCGTACTGAACAAAATGGACACTTGACCAAACAGGAAAAATAACACGGGTCGGTACATGTACGAGACATTTAAGCACTTGGAAGTGGTTTACGGTAACTGGCGTGTTTAAGTTGAAGTGCATTACGCCAGTGCAGTTGATCTGACTGTTTAGGATTGGCGTGGTGTACGTAGTTGATACTACCCACTATAGTTGTAGTACTTTGTTTGTTAGAGCTGCTTGGTTTCGGTCAAGGTCACAGAGGTGGACGTATTGCCCTAGCTGCGTGGGATGGCCTCCAGGCCATGCCAGCAGCCTTTTTCCCTCTGTCCGGTGAATATATATATTCTACCCTAGAATTTCGCCTTCTTTTGCCTTCAAGGGAGCCTCGGGACGCTACAATAGTAAATTCAATATCTGCATTGGGGGCTCGCTAGTCCAGAATTTCAGTCAACAAGTGGATCATCAGGTTGTAGCGTCACAACAGAAAATCCCTATAACTCTGCAGGTCCCTCAATTATCGCTCATGACTAGACAGGGCAACAATTGATGTCGAGATAGCGGCGCTGTTTACATTGCACCCATCCTTAAAGCAGAGCCGAAATGCTACGTAAAAGTGCCGACGAGTTTTAGGAACAATTTCATTCCATGTTACCGAAAGCATTCGTACTCTAGAAGTCTAAGTTGCAAGGATCAACAGCTGCATCTAGAATTAAAGCCAGATATCCAACATGAGACGTGACAATAATGTAGAATGACTTAGACCTAATTATCTGAATGTGCAATGAGGTGGTTGAATCTCTAGAAACACCAAAGAAACTCAAGTAAACTCTTATTTCATTCCTGGACGACACATCAACCAAAATTATTTTATTGCATTTACGGGTGCGGAATGAAACTAGCTATCAGGCTGGTAATGCCGCAATGGTTGTCCTTTTACACAAAACATGCGATTTTATGGTGCTGCCATTTGTGGTTGAGTCGAAGGTCATTCTCAGCACGCGAAACCAGTTTAATTTTATGGCGACGAACAGCTCTTCCTAACAACAATTTTCAAGACTGGCTCTTACTTACTCTAAAGCCGCATCTTCCACTTTGTGGTACTAACGCTGACGTTGGTCTTCTTGCCAGCCTCCATCATCCTCCTCTTTATTGTGGACTTCAGTAACGCAGGGCTGCTTGTCTCCTACCTTAAGACAGATACACGGCCATCGGTGGGCAATCAAACTTCTATCTCTCTACCTGATGAACTGCACGCCACAGTATTGCATGCATCTTCTTTCGTCTTTAAGGGCATCGGCTAGGGTCGCCGCCTTACCAACACGAAGATGCATGATTTTAACGGTCACATTTGCGTAAGTGTCATGGACTTGTAAAATACAGTTCTAATGACACTTGTCAGGAAAAATGAGCTTCCGCTGAAACTTGCATATATCTCTCCTTCTCCTCATTCATTGCACCCACTTTGCTCACTAACCCATTTTGCAATGAAATTTGTCCATTGGAAGGGCGTCTGTGTTGCTGGGACCCAGTCACTGATTATAAAGTTGCTGTTATTCAACGCTTATCTTACGATCGTGTGATTTGGCGTTTACTGTTGTGCAGGCGTATAATCTCCACTTTTATCGGTGTGAACGGCCTGGTTGTGGTAATTCAGGCTAATAGCGTGACAATAGCGGCTTGTGGAGAGTAAAGTGTTCCACTTATTACAAAGTGCTATGTCAGCACCTGATGCATTTTAAAAGCTATAATAAGTTGTAGGCTTATTTATTTTTCTCACTTAATTATGCTAGAAATGATTTGTCGACTTAGAGTTGGTCTGACTGACAACTGCCTTGGTGAAAAGTCCATTCATGCCAGAATCCTGCATCTACAGATGCACCCACATTGTAATTTTTTTCGTCAAATGCCTTTTACTAAAGGATGATGAAAGAAATACTTTGCCTGATAATTTGCAAAGCCGATCCGCCATTTATCGCATGTTGACACAGCCTCGACGACTTTGTAGTAAATGAGGCAAACTTGCTTATCAACGAGTGGGTTGATTCGTTTAAACTCTGTTCGAATGCCTTCTAGATTGTAAAGTACGCTTCTATAAAGACTAAGAGTAGCGTGTATTTGCTGTTAAGAGGTGTATCATGGAAATAAACAAGCTGGGTTAGTGGTTTATGGGTCAAATTTGCACCGCTAGTGATTTCTGCAGTATCGGCGTTGTTGCATCGTGGCCGGAGCGGAAGTGTCAGATGCCCACTTCTAATGCTATATTTAACGTTGGGAAGAGGTCCGAATAAAAAGCAAATTACTGTGGTGGTCAAATCTTTCCCGACACACCAGTTATGACTTAACTAAGACCGACCGTAGGAAGATGCCAGAGTCAACAAGCTTGAAGCCAATCGACAACGCTGCTTTTGTACATTTCGAAGGAATGAGCTGTAGGTGCTAGTATGCACCTGACCGGACCACTCCAGCTGTATTCACTAAGCGTCGGTCGCGATGAACACGAATTAAGAATCAACTCTGATCCTCCACCAACGGTGATCACAAGTAAAGGCGTAAATGGATAATTGTGGTGCGTTGGGCGAAGCGTAACAGGCAAGAAGTGAACAACGGGCAGCAACCCGAAGGCGAATTGTTCACGGAAAATGGCAAGTCAGCCAAATTTTCAATAAGTCTCCATCATACAGAAGATTTGTGCGAAAGTGCAATCAGACGAATTCTGCTTTATCAAGACACCTTTCACCATCAACACTCCCTCGACTTATGCGACTACACCCAGCGAATTGAACAAACGGCGGTATATCTACATCCCGATAGTCTTCGTTTTAGTTTTACCTACCGCATCCTACTTAACGTAAGAAGTTGTAGCCAAAAACTAAGGAGACTGATGAGACTAGTAGTGTAGGCTGGCGACCATAACAAAACTTCTTCCATTCCACAACTCATCCGTTTGGCATCCATAAGCAATGCCATGAGACCAAAATGCACAGCTCGTGGAGCGAGCATTGAACATCGCGCCTGTGGTAATCGTGGCTAAGTGAATCAGACCACGCCTGAAGATGGTGGTAAAATTAAGAGCAAAAGTGTACAAATGCAACTTCTAGATTCAATGTGTATTTTACGGTTAATCTTGCCCGTTTCATAGCAGTAATCTAACCGTTACAACAGAGGAACCGACAAAATTTAGATAAAAATGGAATAATCTGAATGAGGGCTTGACTAGATAAAACCACAGATACGGTCAAGTGGTTGTGAACTTGGAGACAAAGTGGGCCTTATGCGATGATGTTTCACCATGGGCTACCATGCCGTTTGAAAATGGGAGCATCCGGAGGCGAGTGCTGCGTAGACAAGAAGAGCTTAGGCATGCCGCCTAATCACGCTTCCTAGGCAAATGTACGCGCCACAGAGTACATCAGGTCTGCGTTTCAAATCAAAAGTATCAGGCCACACATAGGAAGGTACGAGCCTACCAATGCATTGATTTGAACTCCAGCATCATCATCGGCGCCCATTTACCGTTTGACAACAGCAATCGGTTTTGAGCACGCTTTAGCGGCGGTCACGGTAGGGGTAAAAATCTCACTCTAGCGACGATGCAGGTTCACACAGCGACGTCTGTTCCGAAATCATTTTCGTTTGATACCACTTCGACTAGTCTTATTGCTTCCAGACACCCAAATTTTATGTAACATTTCAACGAAACGCTAAAGCCGTGAACTACTGTCACCGAATGGGAATGCAGTGTTACAAAGTGTCGGTCATTTATCCTACGCAAGTCGAATCCTGGCGTTAAGAATTGCGGTGTCCGGAACCAAACAAGTCTGCTTTATTTGCTGACAAACGGTGGAGTAAGTCATGGTAGACGAAGTGACCGTACGCCTTACATCGAGAGTCAGAGCTATTGGCTACAGGTGGTCATGTGGAGCTGCATTTTGATGCAGGGCCAACTCAATAACTGAACCTGATTTGTCGCATGAACTGCACTGCTATCATGAGCAGAAATGTTTTGGAAAATTCTGTTGGATGCGACCAAGGCCGACCTCGGGACAACTTCACGCCCGCTTCGACGAGTATGCTTTTGATTAATGAATCAACACTTAGAATTTTCCAAAATGCATGCACTTGGGCGTAAGTGAGGATGCTGTCGACTGAAGTTACGTGCACTCTTTTGCAAATCACACCATGGAAACTTGGTTTCTGTGCAGTAAAGTTGTCGGAATTGCCCGGTCTAGGCATGTTCAAGTCGTTTTGCAGTCTTTTATTAACATAATGCAAGTTCGAGTTGCATAACCTTCAAAAATCTTTCAAGAAAAAGAAGACGACCCCACTCTCTGTCAAGCAGATCGAGGTAATCATAAGCGGTAGAAACTGAGCTGAGCCGGCAACTGATGGGTAATATGAAAAGGGCGCAATGCATTAAGCCTCACGTTAAAAGCGAGTGTTGCAGGAAACATCCCAATATAACACTTCTCTCTCAGCCCTCACATAGCGGTGCATCAAAATGGTGCTGTCAGTCACTGAGCACTCGTAAATGCTGTTATAGCAAAGGCGTGAGGACCCTCATCACTATGGCAACGTTGGAGCATAGCACTAAGTATCATAGAGAAGGGCTAGTAATATCCATGGGTTGAAGAAAAGACAGGCCGCCGCAACAGAAATTACAGACTACGAAAGCCAAAGAACCTACACAACTAAAAGCTAGCTCAAGCGCACTTTTAGCATTTCTCTTGACCATTGTGTCCGCTGTGACTTAGTTCATGCGGCGCTCCGCAAAGCGATCACAATTTGGAAGGCATTCACACCACCATGTTTGCTTCATCATAGAGCTCCCATTAGTAGAACTTTTAATCCTTTCAAACTGATGACTAGCGTTGTGCGGCTAATTAAATTCAAAGAACTGTGAAATTCGGGGTGTGGGGAATGGTCGGGTCTTGAGCAACGGCCCAACACTAATGAATTTTCGCTGCAGTGCCCTTATTGCAACCTCACTCATCCCATCCAATTTACTACCACTTTTATCTGATGGCCAGACTCTGCTCATGCGTAATCCTGACCATGCTTCAGACCGTCAAGATATTTGTCACTGGATGCAGATCGTCGAATCAAAGAGAGAATATGGTAAAATCGGAGACAAGACAGAATGAGGCTTTTTAGGAAAGGGACTTGTACAGTTAGCAGAAATTACATAGTATACGGGCTTGTTCCACTGGTTTTGAAGTAAATGCATAGTCATTGTACACAAAGTCATAAAGATTTAGGTAACGGATGTCTGAGATACAGAGTTGAATACCTGAGTGCCGAATCATTTGTTTTGCATCCACTTACATCTTCAAACACAGAAGCATTAAATTTACTATCGGCCCTTTCAATCCTGATAGGTGTGAACAAAGTCAGCTTATTTCGCCTTTTCAAAAGGAAAAATAGGTTCTGAAGACTAAGCAAGGCCTGATGATAATTTGTTTATCGTATTATGTATTCCAATGAGAATAAACATTTGCTGCATCGGCAATTTTGAATGGTAGAATGAGGCTAGGAAACAGCAAGGGCGCAAATCAGTAAAGCTGAGTGAGAGTGATGCATAGGGTAGACAGCAAGCAGTCAAGTGTAGACTGAACTAACTTAATCTCGGAGAAGCCGTCGTATCATAACTTTGCATCGCCCCTGAGGCGAGATTTTCACTCCTATCGTGACTGCTGTTGAAGTGCGCTCCAAAACAGACTATAAATTGGGACTGAGAACTGCTGACTGACAGTCAAAAGAGTAGAGTGAGTGAGCGGGACATAATGTGCTGGCACGTTCCTTCCTTGCTATGTGTGCATATGCATGACTTTCGCCTAATATAATACACCGCTTTCCATGTGCACACTTAATTCACATCAAAACAGCAATTCGTCTTTGCATCAAACATAATCGGTTAGTTGGGCTTCTATTGAAAACACTTGATTTGACACATTTTATTTTCATCTTGTGTCGCGTATCTTTGCCCGTTGCTTTGTAGATAATCAACGTAGCTAATCCGTGGTGCGGGTGCCCTACCGCGATATGGCAGAGAAGTAAGGAATTTCCATGCAAGAATCCTTCGTCATTGCGCACTCGATGGCGGCATTGGAAAGATCTGCTGCTTATTCGCGATGCAGCATAGTGCTCATCGCTTTACTTCGCCTAGTCAGGAACGTCAAAAACGCTTGGCTTCTTTAGCACTGGAGGAATAAATGTGCACGAACGACATACCGTGCAATTGGCGCTTCCATTCCTAAAATGCGGCCATGCGGCTTTGCTCATAGTTCCCCCATCTGTGAGTTCCGGCTATGGCGACCTCGGGTAATCATCCAGAAGGTTGAGTTTTCCTTGCGGCACAATGTGTTTCATAACTTCACCTCCCACCAGATGCAATTCCCATTGCCACGATTTCAACAAGTAAATGGCTGTTTCTGTGAGTATAACATCATACACCTCATAATAATGTTTTGTTCTTAAGTCCTAATCTTACGTCGGGAAGAGTACAGTGCAAGTTGAAGCTCTGTTTACAGCCCGACGAAAACAATCGGGAATGTACATAAGCGTATCCCAGCAGAGCCATTTGTGTGCATTCCTACATCTGTATTATATCATTATTACTTAATTCAGGTGAAGCCTTGCAGAACATGGACAAGTAGTTTGGGTGTAGACGCTCATCGAGTCTTTGCTTTCTCATTCTCAATCAGTGTGGCAAATGGCGGCATAGAGTGGTGAATGTGGCAGACCGCTGTCACATAAAAGCTTATTTAATTGACCACCATTACGTGATTGCGTAACTCTGAAGTCGATTTCAAGGCTGTCGTGGTCACATGCACCACTTCGCTGCTAAAACCACTATTTAGTGAGATTGAGAATGCACAATATGGAACAAGCCGGATAATACCCCAATTCGCCTCAAATTTTGCTTCATCGCCTTTATGACAGTGGAAGGGTAAATGTTGGCCTGCAGTGCTTTACAAAGCACTAGTAGTTTCAAAAACCGAATCAATTTATCTTTAAAATATAAAAAACATTAGAATCTGCGGATGTGTGAGCAAACAAAATTTTCTAACACGAATAGCTGACAGCGAATAAGCATTACCGAATTTCGAGAGATCAGAGGCAGGACACAATTGCTTTGTGTGCCATACCGATCAAAAGCTGCTAAAGCAGGCACATGTGTTAGATGTAAAGTCCGGACTTACATAAAACGTGGGTCATTGTACAGTTCAGGAGAGGGTCCTGACTGTGGTGCCTGAATTTATGGGAACACACCGATGATCTCCTTGGATCATTTAAGGGGTTGCAGGTAACGTCGTAAACATCAGCTAATCAAATGGCCTTTGAAAAGGCTCACATTCTCACCTCTTCAAATTGACGACATTGGTACTGTCTAAGTGGACCACTCCACCCTCATACGGCTGGTGGTCAAGCAATATTACCAAAGATCTTAACGTTTAAGGCAATGATCGTGGCATTCTTTGCTCATACCACTCGTATGGCTTTCACATGTGTTTTCATTAGCTTTTCTGTCAGCGAACGTTTAAAATCATTTAAAAGCAAAAACACCCGCAAGTGCTAAGTTTTAGTTGATCATTGCACTTGCTAGCTAATCATGAAATGTATGTTCAATTTAATCTTTAGATCACCCCTAGTCATTTTGAAGCATTCGTCGATGGAGCTGTTTGCTAAAAATGCAAGTGCATCCCGTAATTTCATGCATTGCATTTTCTCGGAAAACTTACGCAGTTTTAAATTTGTCATAGCAATCCGTGTGAAATAATGCCACATTTAACTCATTTGATTAAACCTGTGCAAGTGCTAATCTCTGGCACCAGAATACACGCTTAGAGATTGTGACAGTTCCGTGTTCAAAATAAGCAGAAGGCATAAATAGAGCAAGTGATAATTAAAAGTAATGGGTATCAACTTATCTCCGTTTTTCAGATTAAAGCTAAAGATTGGGTAATTAGGGGGAGAAATCGCAACATGATGCGAATTAAAACTATGTTTAAAATATCCTTTTCTTCTTGCCCAACACTATGACCACCTGCGCGCACAAGTCCACACATCAGAGTCACCCTCATTAGGTCTATGCGTTTGTCACTGGCATTTTGCTTGAGTGATCAAAGTTGAATTCAACTTGCTGGTTTCTACTCCGGACTTAGTCATCTGCAGATGCCATTCAACGTTGCAAAACGATGATCAAGTGCCTGAAGCAGTTTATATTTTAGTCCACCAGCATAAATCACATGTCTTTGATTGTATAACCAGTTAGGCACCTATTTGTTCCTTACACATCTTGAATGTGTCATTGCATGCAATAAGTCGACTTAGGATGACATCAAATTGAAGCAGCATGATACTACATGAACAAACAAGAACAATTTAAGAATTTGCTAGGCATAACAGTTGCCACAAATCAGCTCACAATGCCGTTTCTTTATTTCCTGTTAAGAAATGCGCAAATCAAAACAAAATGAGTCAAATATGACCTACTGAAATGGCCATGATTAGCAAGAAAAGCACTGTTCGCATTCACAATCTATTCTTCCAAAAAAGAGCAAAATGAATTACGAAATGAGCCGATCGCAAAGAGTGCATAAAGCACGAAGTGGCGAGTCAAGAAGTGACATGGAAATGCTCCAGTTCCCTATAAGTGGCTCAAAAAAAGCCTGTGACATTTCAGCTGGGCAACTTTTCCATCATTTCCAATCCCTTTGAGGCAGATTTTGTCAACGTTAAGTAGCTTTAATGAAGACTTACGATTAAAAAAAAACTGATTTGCTATTCTTTTTCTTTTTTCCTTACATTAGGCTTGTCCTTATGGCCTCAGTATGACCACATTACCTCTTCTGGCAGTCGAAGTGCATAAATGGCCTGCACTCAGCAGGAGTTTCATGGAGTGTATCGTCCCTTGCCTCCTCCTAGGAAAGGAATGCGATGGATGTGAGTCAGATTTCTTGTTAACCTCAAGAGTTAGGCCTTCTAGAATGCTTGATCTGCGTTTATTTTGATGTAGCAATCTAACAAATCCTTCATTCAGCTGCATCAAAAAGGCAAACACTCGTCAAGAATTCGAACGTGTCCACACTTTTAAGCATTATTGCCAGGAGCGGAATCACAAAGGATGCCATTGCTTTTTTGAAGTGATATGAAACTGACTGATTAAAATAGTCCTTTAATTACTGGAAATTGTCGAGGTTGCCTTAATTATTTTAGCAGCGTACGCCTCAAGCTTTGGCTAACCAAATGACACTGCATTTACTTAAAGGCAACATGGCCTATCACCAAGGTTCATGTTAAAGAATTAAGCGGCAGCGCCACATTTAGCTCGAAGTTTACTGGTGATGAGTGAATTTGGTATTTACTGGCTAAACTGAGGGTGAACACATGCTGCATACAGCCATCTACTGACTACCGATTATGCGCCGATTGCTCACCTCGTCCGATTCGAAATTCACCCAATTTGAAGGTTCAAG